>JAQFYP010001334.1:0-16014 GCA_034694865.1 Bilobella braunerae
ACCACCCTCCCCCATTCACTAACACAACCACAGTTGACCAGGCCAATTGGCGAATGTCAAAGAATTCGAAAAAAAAACATAATTTCTACGACAAAATTTCATTATGAAACAGGTTTTTCTAAATACATTTTCCACTTTCCACAAACACATTACTTGCAAAATTGTAAAAAAAATTCTTATAACCACAAAAATCGGACTCATTAAGCAATTCACAAAGTTTGTTTACTCAATCTGATTATTAAGATGAAAAAAGTTGAAAATGGACTTTTGTAACTTGAGTTTGACCGACGATTTTATTATTCCCAAAAACGTGTTACAGTTAATCCTGTTTTATGTAACATGAAAGCATTGAGAATGCTTTAGCCCAGTGCAGAAGGCGTCTTTGTGAATAAAAACCAAATTGATCGAATACTTATTCGCCATTCTTTTCTCTGGTCTACAAGATAATCCTCATCTTCACCATCTAAATCCCCTTCTTCCGCATCCTCATCTATCTTATCCTGTTTGTTTGCATAGGTGTCATACACAGCAGCATACGCAATTGATCCTGAAAAGACTTCAGTTTCTTGCGGGATGAACTCGAATTCTCCCAACGTTTCTCGATACACCGCCAAGTATGACGCCGGCTCTCTATGGTAGAAAGTTATGTTTTTGTTAAATTTTTGGAAATTACATTTTACTTTCCACTAACTCCTTATTAGCTTAGCTTGGTAATGAGCCTAGTTTCATATTTGAATCCCGATTGTTTTAAAGTTAAAATTTGAATTAGTAATTTTTATGAGATTTAGCAAGAAAACAACGATGATGGTAACGAGCATATTGTTTGAATAATTTAAATTTAACAATTATTAACAATAAATTCAGATCTCTTTGATAATTTCCCTATGTTAAGTCGAGGAAGGAGTCAAAAAATGTTCAAAATTATAAAATTTCAATAAATTAAAAGCAGCAGCTCAATTAGCTATGAACTAAAGAGCTCAATTTTGTATTCTAAAACATTTGTATCTATAGTGTAGATTGGCGTACATATGCGTTTGCTTTAGCTCCCTTGATACAACACTTACCCCGGCACATAACCTTGAACACTGTAGGCAGTGACTTTGATGGAGTCACCATCATTTTGAAATGTCAGCTGAATTTTACCATCTTCAATTAAAAGCTACAATAATTTTGAATTAGTTTGTTTAGCCCACTTTTGATTTGAGTTTATTGGTACGGCTGACATTTTTGCAACGTTGAGTTTACATTATGCAACATAAATTTACAACCGCATCGTCTTCTCTAGGTGCAAATAGCAGAACAAAAGTGTATTTAGTGTCTAGCTGAAACTCTGTTGATTCAAACGTATCTCCAACTTGGTACTCATGAGACGAAGCTGCATATTTGTAGTTCTCGTAGTCGCTTAGGTTTATACCAAGTTTTTGAAAACTTCGGAATAAGGCTAGTTTGAAAACGACAGGCCCATGCAGCCTGCTATCCGTTCTGATATAATGCAAGCAATTTTTTTTAGAATAATATTTACCAGCGATTTAATTTTAAAAATTACCCTGCTGTAATAGAAATAAATGCGGGGCTGCTATAACTAAATAAATTCTCTATGCCGTCGTGTCCCGGCTTGCCAAATTTGAAACCTTTTAACTCACAGCAACGTTCTGTAGATTGACATATTAAAATGTACAGTTATAATACATAATATGAAAAAATAAACACAGTTTACGTTTCCAGGTAAAACAATGCTTAAGCTTTAAAAGAATTTGAAAATTTACCATCTGGGAAGACAGTCAGATAGAGGCTAGAGAAAGAACAATAAAGCCAAAAACAAGATGCATCTTCAATGTTTCTAATTACTGTGAGATTGTGCTAGTATGATAAAATTAGGTATGAAATGTGCGGGGTTTTATACTAATTCAAAGCACTGTGAATTGGGTGGAGCCAGTAGAAACAACAATTAGGCAAACTGAAGCGATTTAAAACCGTGAAATAAACAGTGTTTATTTTGCAACAAATTGACCTGTTCCAAGGCGGACTACAGGTAAGTGGGAAATCCCGAGATTAACCGGTGCCTGACCCAAGGAGGGTGACAGGAGTGAGGGATGTCCCTAATTGTGCGGATACCGCTAATTGACCTGATTAATTAAGCTTGAGTTAATTAATTGACTGACTACAAAAAGGGTAAGAGAGGGCCCGGATTCCGGCTTCCTCTTGCCTCACTACCCAAAAAAGCAAGTACAAAAGTGACATGGAGAGAAGGACGTGGCCACCCCTATCACGTGACGATTTTACAAATCAAAGTGGCAAAAAGTTAGGGGAAAAGGGACAAGAAGATCCCCTATGTGTCGTGCATAACGCAACATTCCGCAACAATCGCAACAATCGCCGTGCGGGCTAGTTTTGCCGACTCAAAATTGAGCTCGTAGCCGAAGTGCTTCATGCCATAGTCAGCCTGTGTGATGCACGTTCTGCTGATTGTGTTCGTCTCAATTGTGTCCGCTTTCGGCTTCTTATTGAAAAATTTCAGCCCCCCGCGGTAGAGCCGCTTTCGGATGATCTCACACTCGGCGTCCGAGAACTGACGCGGAAGAGACTTGACATAGTTTGACCCGGAGAATGATCCGTTGGACACGAGCACGGGTGGCGACGATGACATGGAGTTGATCGAAGGCCCTTGAGAGTTTGGCGGGAATTTTGAACAGAGGACGGTTGGATTTGAACTCGCAGCGCGACTGTTGACTGACGTCGTGGCGTAGACGTGCTGGAGAGGAAGGCCGCAGTGCTTCCCACCGGCGGAAAGGCGACTAGAGCTGAGGAGTGAAGAAGGGTCAGCGGAGGTCGGTGACCCTTGACCTTTCGAGCCAAAGCTGTGTCCCGTGGAATTACTTTGGTGGAGCTGAGGTCTCCAGTGCTGTTGGTGATGGCCATTGGGAGAGCCAAAGTGCTTCAAGTGCTCGGGACAGTCGAGGACGTCCGACGTGTCACGGAGGTGACACGGTGACCGTGCCAGTTCTCCTGAGTGAATCGAGTACTCCGCATACGTAATTAAAGCGAGTTTGAGCGCTTTCGTTTGAATCAAGTCGCTTACTTTGACTATATCCTTGATCAGCTCATTGGCCGGGGAGATGTTGAGCAGTACGAGCGTCGTTGGACCACCATCTGCTTCCGCTTTCATCAGCTTGATAGCATCTCGAACAGCGCATGAGATGCAAGTGGCAGTTGGTTCCTTAAGTGGAATTCTTCCATGAAGATGATCTCGATTATGCGTTCCAGTGACTGAAAGTGGAAGGTTTATGGCAGTAGTATTTGTGTAAGAAATGATTCCAAGTTCTATGCCGCTCGGAATGTAGTGGAACACTCTGTAGAGTGTTTGTTTCAAATTGGACCACCGATTATTTTGAGTCATTGTTCGACTTCTGTGCAAAAGGAAAATGATTCTCTGGGAGTTGGGAGTACCATGTCCACTTCACTACTCTCGTAGAAACTCGGATCTGCCAATGGAATTCCATGGAGGTGTGTCCAGTTGCTGTCGTCGAGATCTTGGTGAGGCTGAAGACCAGTGATCTGTGAAAGGATGAGGGTATTGTCCGTCACCGTGTAGTCACCGAAACGTGACATAAGTGTGACACTTGCTGTGCCACGACTTTCGCCGACAAGAGTGTCTCCCGCTCCATAAATCACGGCGCCCGAGCTTGACCGAGGGATGCCAAGACGCTTCATGCATGCCTCAGTGAGCATGTTTCCTTGAGCTCCTGAATCCAACATGGCTCGCACATCCTCAAACAAACCACGGGAGGTTTTTACCTTAATTAAGGCCGTTGGTAGGAGGCCCTTGGACGATGCTGACATCACAGTGACTCCAGGAGGCCGAGTGGCCTTTAACACCGCGGCTGGTGCACATGGTGTACTTGGCGGCGCAGGGCTCGTTGCCCTTCCTGGAACAGTGGCGTGGACTATTGCTGGCAGTGTCACCATGGTTTTCGTTTCCTTTTCGGCTCTGCTAAGGTGCAAGAGCGAGTGGTGGTTGCTCCGGCACGTTATGCACCGAAACTTCACGGTGCAATCTGCTGACTTGTGCTGCGGTGACAGGCAGCGTATACAAAAGCCCTTGGACTCAACGAATGCCTTACGCTCTGGAACTCCGAGCGATGCGAACTGTGAGCACTTGTAGATCGGGTGCTTCACATTTAGGCACAGTGGACACGCCCCGCCGAGTGATGAGTTGGAGGCAGCATTGTTGTTGTGCACTTGACTGTGCCCTTCGTCACGCATGTGCCGTTGACCTGTGACCAGTGTGGGAGGTGACGTGACCTTGGAGGTGGATACTGACCGCTGTGTGACGGATTCCGTCGAAGGTTGAGTGGCCTTTGAGCCTGTCGTAGCGGTGTGCGCAATGCTGTCACTGTTTGACATGATGGCCTGGCACTGTGTCACACCCTTTAAATAAAGGAACAAGATTCCGGGACGTAATTAAGCTTGAGTTAATTAATTGACTGACTACAAAAAGGGTGAGAGAGGGGTCGGATTTCGGCTTCCTCTTGCCTCACTACCCAAAAAGCAAGTACAAAAGTGACATGGAGAGAAGGACGTGGCCACCCCTATCACGTGACGTTTTTACAAATCAAAGTGGCAAAAAGTTAGGGAAAAAGGGACAAGAAGATCCCCTATGTGTCGTGCATAACGCAACACACTGGATACGTAACATACAAGCCGAGACGCTGCCATAGTGTTTTAAAGCCAAGTTTTTACATTTACACAATGTCGATTTGCCGTATTTAGGTTTCTTAGCAGCAATTTAAAATTTCTTTATTAAATTTTCTTGTTTTATAAAAGACTTCTAACTGAAAAATTTGTTAATAAGCAAAGCGCAAGGAACCATCATTCTTAAATAAAATATAAAACAAGGTAAAGGCGCGTTATTTGAAATTTCCGTTGAGCGGTTGGTCAAAATAAGAGAGAATGGGTATGAAAATGTAATGAAATAGAAATTTGCTAATCTCAGAAACATATTTTTGGGAGTCGATGTATTAATAATACTATGAACAAACCGATTACTTTTTAACTGTATTTTTATACAGATGATTTTAGTGTTTGGATGTCAACACCAACTCCAAAATTGCGTAGGATGTTCGAACAAGTAAAATTAGTCGACGTTTGGCCAAATTAACGATAATTAAACGATTTCGTAAGAGTCGTCGAAGGAAAAAAACTAGAATTTAGTTATTTTATTTATTTATTTTTAGATTAAGTTTTATTAAATCGTTGTTAAATATATTTAAAGGCATACAGAAATATATGCAAAATTGCTTACAGGACTGATTTGGACCTTTCTTTCTAAATAAATTATAAACTAATCTAACCTAAGCAGCTAAAAACCTAAGTAAAATTTAGTACCATATAACCAAACATCTTAATCAGACGATCAGATTAATCAGATAATCAGAATCTTAACGTTAAATTATTTTAAGGAATTGTTTGAATACAGCAAGCGTCCTAAGACAATCTTCTTTAAATGATGTAACTCACAAATTCTTCTATACATGTTAGTTTTTATAAAACGTTGTTTTATGCACAATTTGCAGAGTTTTAGACTAGCTAGGCTGCCAAGTAAAAAATGTTTTATAACATTACTCAACTCCATCATGTAACTCAAGTTGAATCTAATTCTATTTCTCCAAAATTGATTAAATAAATTTTTTAACGCGACTAAATTTTAAACACGTAAGCTTCAAAGGGATTCATCTGCAGATAGTTACTGTTTATGAATTTGAAATTTGGAAACCGCGACTGCATTAAACATAATTTTTAATGTCTTTTAAACGTAAATTTAAAGCGTCCACGCCCACAAAGTAACAAGTAAGATAGGCACATCTTATTATGAGTGAAATTGTACTTCCATTATCTTATCTGAGAAATTAGCGGATTAGTGTATCGAATTTGAAGGGCCCGGTTACAAAGCATGCACAAATAATACTACAAGTACTAATACCTGCTTCATTAAAATACACACATACGTGGGTTAGAAAATCGAGAAATTGTCAAAAAGTTAGCAAAGTAAATTAATCTACACTTGTCACAGTATTCTTAAGTTGTGAAAGTTTTTTAATTAATTTTTAATTACAAGAGTTTTCGGGTCCAAAATATAACACCAAGAGAACGCGCTGCTATATTTCAAAGTACTAGTAACAAAAATAATTATCCTTAGAAAAAGGTAATCTGTAAATTAAAGTAAATTAATTATGCAACTAAATTAACTTCAAAAAATTAATTTGTGTATTACGTATATTAAAAATAACTTTCTTTTTGTTAAACAAAAGATTTCATTAATGTTGGCTAACAGTAAAACAGCCGCACGAATTGTTAATTGCGGACTCAAATTACTAGTTGCTTCAGATACAATTCACGTTTTTTAATAAACTTTGAGAACATTATTATCAAAATTTGTGTTTAACAAAAAAACGTAACAATAACGCGACAAATTTATGTTTGAGTTTAACTCAACTATTGGAAAAACTTTTCAAAACTCCAAACTCAGAAGCTATCGCTAACTACAAGTAAATCTCATTGAAGGTTACGTGATTAAAATTTTGTTGCACAGAACTTGAAGTAGAAATAGTTCCAATGCGAGTTACATGATGATGTTGAGTAACGTTATAAAACATTTTTTGAGTGACAGTCTAGCGAGTCTAACACGGCTAGTCGAAACAATAAATTTAAGATGTAAAGGATGTAATTTGTTGCAGTAATACAGCGATTCCCTAGAACATGTTTCAGAAACTTAAATAAATAAAATGTCAATTATGAATTCCTTTTAACCTTTTCTACAGCAATATATTCACGAAAATAAATAATCATGAACATACATTTCAGATTTAAATGAAGTTACACGTTTTTACTTAAAATACATACATTTTGGAGTATTGATATATGTTTATCTTTTGAGTGGAACAAAATATTTTGGTTTACTTAATTGTTTATTGTGGTTTACTTATTAATATTATTTCAGGCTATAAATTTTGTTGTGAAGAAAGATTGAGAATAAAGGAGTAACATTTTAGTAAGTTGCTGAAAACCTTGGTTAAACACATATTTTAAACACATATTAAACACCTATAAACTTAAGTTCGAAAAAAGTAAGGTTTGCTTCAGCTACTGTGTTACGTATGTTGGGTTGATTTGAGGATGCAGTATATAACGAAACATTTCAAATTTAAGTTTCATCGTAATAATGAATAATACTTTTTCTCACTACAATTAAAGAAATTCAAAATGCATCTCGCCTTTTGCTCCATTGTCATACTGCTGGGCTGTCTCTCACTGTCTTTGGAGATGGTAAATCTTCTCATTTTGTGAGAGTTAAAGTTGAAAGAATAACTTGAATTGAAAATATAATTTATTATTTATTATATCTGTACATAAATACATGAATCTACAGAACGTTGCTGACTTGAAATGTTTCAATGTCGGAAAAGCGGGACCCAAAAGCATTAAGCAGTTATTCAATTACAACTACGACGAGTTCGCTACTATAACAGCCGGGTATTAAATTGTACCTTTAAGTTCTTTTGAAATCACTGCCTTCTAAATGACAATGACTTAACAGTGACAATTTTGTGTTTTCAGGAACAATAATACACTGCATGGGCCAATAGTATCCAAACTCGCCTTATACAGAAGTTTCAAAAAATTGAGTCTAAACCAAAACAACTACCAAAGCTACAAATATGCAGCTTCGTCTCATGAGCACAAAATTGGAGACGCATTTGAATCGGCAGAGTTTCAGCTAGACTCTAAATACACTTCTATTGTACTATTTACTCCAATGCAGGACAATGCCAAAGTAAAATTTTTGATTTACTCTAGAACCCATGATTGCAGATTATCTGCAAGGCTAATGAACTCAATTATAAATTCAATTAACTTAACTAAGTCAGCTAAGTTAATTAAACTCAAAATTATTGTAGCCTCTAAGTGTAGAAGTGGACAGTGGACAAGTGCAGTTGCAACTACAAAATGACACAAGTGTCCCTATCGAAGTCCCAGGCTACATTGTTCAAATGTTTGTTAAGGGGTAGGTAACTTAGCGTAAGGAAATTTTTCGCGTCATTCCATACCATTGCTACATATATTGTTAAATTATTCTTGTTTTTATGACAAATTTCAAATTTTTTATTTTCAGTTTCGAAAATTTGGGTAACCCAATTTGACATAAGAACAACAACGCTATCGTAGCAATCTATTTAATAGTAATCTTGGAGTTTTTTTAACGAGACTTGGTATTAAGTTTCTTGTCTTGTTAACGGCCCTAAAATAAACGTTAATCAAGTACGAAGCGAGACTCAATACCAAGCTAAACTAATAGCTTAGTGTAAAGCACGTTACAATTACCACAAAAAACATCTCTAAGAAACCCTAACATTTTTGTTACATTAGAAAGCCGAGGGATTGCTTGGCGGTATTTCGAGAGGCATTAGGACCATTTGATTACACCCTGGACAATACTGTAGTCTCTTCAGCATCTACCACCTACATGGTTGAGTGGGACGAGTACGCAAGCCAAAAGGACAAGGACGAGGTGGATGAAGAACTTGACAATGGATATTTTGATGAAAAAAAGGAGGAATTGATACAACAGAGAAAGGAATTGCGAAAGGATTTTAGATCGACCTGGTTTTTATTTACAGAGTCGTCTTAAGTACCAAAGTACACCTTAGTTGTTTTCAAGTGAGAAACAGAATTTGCTGTAACATACTGTGAAATGATAAAAGAAACGCTCAAGTTTCCCAATATTCAATTTAAGTCTTTCGTCCTACTAATAATTGGTTTTATTAAATAAATATTGAAAATGCTTGGAAGCTGGACCGCCCCAATTAATAAAAAAAAATTAGCAATTTTAATTTACGCCTTTTGTCCATGTAGTACACATTGTAAAGGAAATGGAATTGCTCTGTGGACTTGAATTGTATCGTTGGTTTATGATTTAATTTTTTTAAAGTTGATTTAATAAAGAGCAGTTGGGCGGCACGGAATTATAATTAAAGGAGAAAACTAGTTCTCCGATTCCGGCTACTTGCTCTTCGACACATTAAGCTACAATATAATTGCGCTTTTCGATGTCCCTTTCTTTCTACATTTGTAACTTTGCTTCTATAGTGAACTTCTATGTAGTAAAGGAGCACTATCAGACATCCCTGCATAGCGGATGGTCAACATGAAAGAAAGGGTAGGGATGTGGTAAGGATAAGGAGCTCATTAGAATAGATGTCATTATCAAGGAGGTACAATAGAATTTCCGTGACATTCCGCTGTTTTACTGGGTTATTCCACAAAAGAGGACACCAACTTAACATGAGGTACGGCCGAAACTTTGGCCTGATAACCGCAAGTGACTCTATGCAAATGAGTGCAGTCTTTAGGATTACCATAACACTGTTGGGAAACCTTATTAGGTAATTTCCATATCCTCTGTCTGTGTATGCCTAGTTCACGGAGATAAGGGCATACACAAGTTCAGAGGCAAGGTAATTCCTTTAAGGGGAAAACCAACAGCAAACTCTTTTTTGTGGCTGATTGGGGGATTTAAACCCCCTGAAGCAGGAGTTGCTCACCTGTGTGGACAAACTCCAAACCCTAGGTTAAGTAGCTTTTAGTCAGTCCTTCTACACCTCTTTAGCAATAAAGGCTTTACCTCGATTTCAGCGAGTGTTTCGATTTATTGGGGGACTAAGAAGGACATTACGAGGTCAGAGGTTATTCCATCATCTTCTAGAGAGCTCTTAGCGAGTAAGGGGACATATATTTGGAGTCTTGAGGACTCAGCAGCGTACATCAGGCATTGTTATCTACTTCTCCTGGCTGAACCCCGTTCTCATGCTGGCTAGTGGTGAGAAACAGACGTTCTACCAACTAGAGCAACATCGCCAACTGCTGGAGCTGTAGTGTTGTGTTTTTAAAACAATTTTTTTAAATCACATATTTTTTTTTACTTCCTAGTATGGTTTAAATTGAAAAGGGCCATGAGGTCCAGTTGCCTAGGACGCAGGTTCCTTTCCACTTGCATCTTGGGATTGAATCGTGATCCGCCCAATCAAAAAGTGCCATAGGACAATAAGCGTCTACGCTCCATATCTGGCAAAAGAGATGAAAGCACTCCGCAACGGAGTTTTCTCTCGACTGTTAGTTTATCTGGAAAATCTGCATATGCAGATTGATAGCGTAGACGCGTAAGTCCAACAAAGGAGTTCCTTAGGGAAGAATCCTAACTCTCTCCGTTAAGGCACCTGGAGTCGATGGGAATATTTGGTCGTGTTGTTATCCTGACTCTAAAAAGGTGCGTAGAAAATAAGGAGGCCTTTGGCAGTGTATCTTCTGCAGTTCCTGCAATGGGCCCGCTTGTGGCCGGAGCGGTGTGCTTAGCAATACCCCCTCCATTAAAATACATACATACATGGTTTATATTTTACAGTCTCATGAACCAATAATTCCTCTAATTTGTTGCTTTTTACTTTTTTAACATCGGTCGAACCCGGCGTATTTGATCCATTTTGTGCAGGTTGGGAACATTTGCCTAGTGTGGAATAGTGAGCAAAACAACATCCAAAACTTCTCAAAAGGGGAGGATACTTTTTGACACCGTGCTTTTCCGCTTCATATTCCATGGGTCTTGAGAACCTAACGTTTAATCGGAACCGTCATTGTACTTCATGATATTGTATAATTATATTTCTGTATAATTAAAGTTATAGAATAAAGGTTTCATATGAGAATAAGTCGCTTCACCTTTTGTTTTATGCAAAAGTAGAGTTTGACCTTGAAAGGTTATTTTGAGGTCAAGAGGTCATTCTGGGGGTCGTTTGGCCACAGAGAAAATATCTTAAACAAATGCAGATTATTTACATAATTTTTTTTCACATATGTACTAATGGTTTGTCTAAACGTCTAAGAGTCTCACAACAAATTCTTGTAATCAAACATGTAACCTAAGAATCCCAGTCCTTGTTGACTACGGCATTTACCAATTGTCATATAAATAAAATCATCAAAAAGTAAGGGTTCGTCAACATGTAGGGATGACTATCGTTGGTGGGTTCCAAACATGGTGGGGAGGCGGGTGGCTTCAATGAAGGGGTTAGAAAGAAGCCTTGGGGAGTGGAGCGCAAGAGCGTTCTGCTAGATGTCAAACGGGCTAGGGCCCTACCACTACTCCGCCTTTGGCAAGAGACAGGAACAACCGAATTACGCATACCCACCTTGGTCCACTCTTTGCAACTACCACCCCAGGTCACATACGCACCTCAACTTCCCCACCTCAACTCCAATACCCTAATCGGGCAAGGAAAGTGGGAAACCTTTTGGAAAAAACCACTTCCATATTGGTGACGCCTGAACTCGAACCCGTGTCCGTCCATAGCTAGAGCTCAAGGCTCTAACAACTCGGCCTGCGTGGGCTGGACGATCCTCTACAAAATAGAAATAACTTATGTAGATCATTTTTACGTTGTCATAGAATGCTATTCTTAAAAATTGCCCCAAAGACCCCCTTAGGGGTCAGACAAATATAAAATTGAACTGGCCCGGATCTTATTGAACTCTCATCTGGAAATAGATTTCAGTTAATTTGACTAGTTCCTGATATATTCGTAATATTCAGACGGACAGACGCACGTGCAGACTCGACGAAAACATAAAGTAAATTTCGCCTCGCTTCCTCTACTTAATAAATATTAGTGATTGATTTAAATGTGTCGAATGATTTTATATTAACAAGTACTGACAAATGCAGTGCAATACATATTATACCCGATATCCGTTGCAAGAAAAAGCGTACGCTTTAAGTCAATGCTTTCCCTGTTTTGAAATCAAGCTCAGCAAAAAATGGTGCATTGCATCAATCATCCCTTACTCATGCAACACTATATTTTAATATTTTAAAAAGACGACACAGACAAACAGCATAACTGGTGCACGCAAATGGAGGACTTTCTCATACAGGCAGATCTGGAGTGGCTGTGGCTCCAAAACTCCTACGACCTAGCCGTTCTCAACAAAGGAAAATTCCTACTGAGACTTCGAAACAAGCTGGGAGCCGTTGATTTGGATTCTGCAAAGAATTCCCATTCTTTGCCTCACTACTACGAACTGACCGGAGGTAGTTTCTCAGCGAAGTTTTACCTTCAAAACCAGCTCCCAAAGTTCATAGTGACGAGAATTGCTCAGCTTCGACTGTGCCAAGACAGTCTCCTCAACAGTGGAAAATGGGTGAATCTTGGTTCATTTAAGGAAGAAGCTTGCAAGTTCTGTGGGTCTCGTTTATCTTTCCGCCATGTCCTGACGGAATGTCCTTCCAGCGATCGAGAAAGAGCAAATCTTACAACCGGCCTATAACTCCCTCCTACAACAACCGCTTTCGACCAATTAATTGACTCCTTCACTACAACTTGCCTTGAGCACGATACGTACAAGAAGTACCACGTTTTTATATAAAACGCCGTGCGCCGACACTCCA
This sequence comes from Bilobella braunerae, assembly GCA_034694865.1. Taxonomy (NCBI): domain Eukaryota; kingdom Metazoa; phylum Arthropoda; class Collembola; order Poduromorpha; family Neanuridae; genus Bilobella; species Bilobella braunerae. The sequence continues at coordinate 12,497 of JAQFYP010001334.1, forward strand.
GCTTGTAACCTTCCTAAGCAGTGTGTTCTGGATGTGGCTTCCTCATGCTCTTGCCGTTCTTTTGAGAGTCATTGCACGGGACGCGGCTCTTACAAAGCCAAACAGTTCGTGCGACTCTGCAAGGGCATCAGTGCATCTGCTTTGGATTCTGCTTCTCAACTCTTGCTTTCCTAGATTAATAACTTGTGTACCAACCGTTGCGAGCAAACACTACAACTATACAAAATATTCCTTCCATTATTACCATTATTTTACTGAATAATTTTAAACAAATGTAACCTCATCGTTTAATTATTTTAAACATTTTGCATTTAATTTTAATAGTACTACGTGGACTTATGCTGTGTTCAGCTATTAATGTATGGGTAAACTTACCTTTACCTTTACTCTCATATTCTTACTAACGTATTAATGTTAACATGTTGATCTGGGTTTGCCATTTATCAATAAAATGATTGATTGATTGATTGATTGACTTATCGCACTCTAGTAGTTTTTCAACCCAGAGAGTGCTATTATTAGTGCCAAATGTTATTGGATAAATACTTGCGAGTAGGACTGGATACACTGTCATAAGTGTCCTACTCTTGAGAACACTTTCAGGGACACTGAGCTGAAGAGCCGCTATAACACTGTTGGAACTACTCAGGGTTCTGTGAATGGCAATCCACTTACTACCATTATTGGAATTATTAAACATTCTTGGAGACTCTTGTCGCCACTGGCTGGAATTGACGGGTAGCAGAATTTTGAACCCGTTTTCGATAGCTTCTTCTACAGTTTTTAACCGTGTTTGAGGAAAGGGCAACATAATATTTGATGTAACCTTCCCTCGGTACCGGTTTCTTAGGATTAGGAAAATAAACAACAAACTAGAGATAAAGCATTTGAATCCAGAGAGATTTATAAGGTTTTTTGAATAAATTATATTTTGATTCAAAATAATATGCGCTGCAGTTGAAATCGGGTTATCCGTTATGCGATATATTTTGAAAACCAAAAACAGAAATACAAGACTTAAAAATATAGAACCAATAGAGCCAAGCCAGATATCTAGTGCAAAAGGTTGTATAAAGGCTTTAAGCGAGACGTACTGCTCTGTACCACTACATGATATAGAATTAAAGTCAGATGAAGTTCGCGAGTATGGATTGGTAGAGGCCAAAAAGCGTCCATCTGACTTAGCTGCTATGTTGGCTTCCACTCTTACGTTTCCGTGATTGATTTTTTTGGATGAAAACGTGTTGAAGCCAACATTACATAAACTTTCAGAATGATTTAAAACTTTTACAAGGTCAACTAGAAGTGGTATAGACAGAGCATTCTGCAGTAGTTTCCTGCGAACAGTAGTTCCATACACAGTTACAACTGCAGCAATTCCCGGTGATACATGTTCCATAACAGCAAAATTAAGATTGCATCCAAAAACCAGTAGCTCAGTGTGCATTATATCCGAGAAATTGAGTAAAGGTATTGGACCATTTTCAGTCAGATGCAGATCAAATTTTGCAGGTAGTGTAACCTTGGCTTTTGTAAAGAATAGAGTGATGGCAATCCGAATTGATTTTTCTAGAAAAGTAATCTCGAGAAGTGGAATTTGTATAAAATTATTGAAATTGTTTTGCATTTCGAACGGTAAGAAATTATAAGGCCCACTTTTCTTGTGTTGGTGATTACCTGACATCCACAATTAATATATAGATTTGGCGTAACATACCGACGTGATGATTCTTTCTTCACATTTAACAAGCTAACCAAATTTGAATTGATTTTGGAGATAATTTGCCTTTGTTGTGGGAGTGTTAGGGACATACATAATTTGGCAACTTTCTTTGCGGTTTTTCCATTGTTTTTTTATTATACTGATGATTGCTTCTAAGTGGAACATTTTCTTGCGTCAAGGAAAGTAGTTGTGAAGGAAGCAGTTTCAGCTTTTTTGGATACATACCATCGGTCCCTAGTACCCTACTTTCATTAGTTTTTACGTCCAGAACTATTGTTTGACAATGTTTATACCCAGATTCCGTATATTCACTTTTGGGTTCAACTCCACGGACTCCAAAGTTTCGTAATAGTAATAACACAAGAATAGTGGAACATAGTGATAATTGTGATTGAAGCATAACTAAAAGAAATAATAATCAGAATCATACAATAAATAACATGAGGATTGAATCTGCAGTAACTTTAATTTTTCAGCAAGGTTCACAGTATTTATGTTAAATTGAAAAGACAAATGAAAAAGGAATTTAGAAAACCAAATAATTTTTAATTATTTAATTTTTAAGGATAGGTATGTTGGTATTATAATTGACATAATAATAAATGTACTTACTGTTGTAAAATTATTTTCTAACAACCAAGCATTCATTTTGGCCAACTTTGTTGAAGAAATTAACCTTTTTGTATTATTTAAATGCATATTTGTATCTCAAGGTTAAGTCATATCACTATCACATAATTCATGCATGCACATCTACAAGCAGGGGTCGCGCAAAATTTAAACTTGTTCATAAAATCGACATAAGCTATTTTGCATAGAATTTGTCGCGATGCGCAATTATAACTTATGCAAACTTTTGCACAGTACGAATATCAAAACGTTTTCTTTTTTCTGAACCTACATATTTTTAGGTAAGTTTTAAAACTTCTAATAGTGGTAGATTGAACATTCGATTTTAAGGAATTCAAATTAATTTTTACATATACCCGTAAGTGTAGCTAGGAATATTAAATAAGTAGATTTTCCATGCTATTGCATGCAATTGGATTCAACAACGTCCAAAAGCGCTGACGCTTAAAAATGAAATAAAAAAAATTGAAATAGAAAAAAAAACATTACTTTCACGTCACTTACACATCTAGCCGATTCCCAGTTGTAGATTAGAGTTCTACTCAAACTCTATACAAATTTGAGTAGAAATGATTATGACTTCACTCAGAAGTACGGCAGCCCAAGGCTCGTAGTCCGAGGGGGTAAGGACCCTTGTCCTAGCTAGGTGCCGAGATGAAATCTCGGCAGCAGCACAAAAAAGTGAGTGGTGTGGTAGTGGTAATTGGAGGCCTGGAATGTTGCGGTTGTGGAGGGTGGGTTTGGGCCGGTATGCGAAAAAAACATGGTTCGGCCTCTGCCTACGTCCACGTCCTCTGTTCAGCAACAAACCTTCAGCCTCACCCCTCACAACTTCCTAGTCAACTCACAGGCCGAAACCACCCTCCCCCACTCACTAGCACAGAAATAAGCATGTTGACCAGGCCATTGGCGAATGTCAAATAGTCTTTCACGGCTCCGGTCGGAGCTTGGCTCTGGAGCCGCCGCTCCGGCTCCGGCTGGAGCTAATTTTGCGCTTTATTTCTTCAGAAAATTTAGAAAATGAATCGAAAAGGTGTTTTAGAAGTCATTTTCTCATTGCTCGTAGAAATTATGAGGCAAATTTACACTTCCTAGTACAAATTTACTTATTTACGAGAATTGGAATCGATTCTATATTGTTTGTATTGAAATCGAAGCAATAGAC
>JAQFYP010001335.1:0-16009 GCA_034694865.1 Bilobella braunerae
CAGGCCAAAACCACCCTCCCCCATTCACTAGCACAAGCACAGTTGACCAGGCCAATTGGCAAATGTCAAAGAATTCGAAAAAAAAAAAAAATTTCATAATCCATTCATTTCCGAAGGTGTGGGATTGTTATATCTATTCATCATTAACAGACAGATATTAGACTAAACGCGATGCCATGTGCGATATTTTTGTCATACATTTACCATCATTATCCAAAAATTAAATTTCAAAAGTCAGTAAATTCGATAATACAATAAAATAGAAACTCAGGAGAAGACGTTCTGTTTCAGTTTCAATTTTACCTAGTACGCAAAGCCACTACACAAATAAAAAAAAATAAAAAAATAAAAAATATTTCAAGACTTTTAGTTTTTATTTAAAATTTGTTGAAGTTCTTATCAAAGCAATCCTCTGATGACGCTGTAGAAAGTCACTATACTTGCTAATTAGGCACAATTGTTTAAAAAACCTTATTTCACTGTCAACACAATCCGAATCGTATAATTTAAGAATGAATTGTTTGTGCTAGTTACCATACCCGTCTCAACGTAGTTGAGTGGACCGCATTTAATGGTACACGGTGCAAAGGACTTAATCGTCTTGAGATTGTTACCTGTTTTCCTTGTATCTTATTAATATACTAGTGTATAAAGCCGTCCTATAGGACGGAAGAATTGATACTGAACAAAAACAAACTTTTGAGAGTTGCACATGCGTATTCCCGTCCACACATATGTTTGTGTTGCAATTAGAGCAATTACATTCTAACTGTATGGCAATTGGAATGACATATTGTGAATATTGTTGGCTGTTTTGCCATGTTTCACCATTCGCCAGTGCAAGGCAATTGCTTTACGCAAACACAAATTGAGTACTTTGTACATTGGCAAATGGCAAAATGCATCCTTCAAATTAGCATATTCCGATTTTATTATAAGTAATTGCTTTTTGTGTAAATCGTAGCTATTATCGTCATCCTAATGTTTAAGTACGTTAGAAATAAAATAACTTAAATGAAAACAACAAACGAAATTAATGACCAACCCTGTCTGAGACAAATTCTGACCCAAATGATCCGCTAGCCACTGAAGTAATCAAGAATGAAAAGAAGAGAAGCAGCATAAGGTCACTAATTACATCCGTTAAAAACTTGATACTTCGAACATTCAGGTAGAAGCCTCTCTTCCCCTATTATGCCTAGTCTCCTTTCCAATGACTCCAAAAACAGTAGCGTGAAAACTGATTGCAGAAACAAAAAAAAACACAAATTGTATACCATATCAACTTACAAAATATTAAGTATATTTGTAGCACTAACAAGTAGTAGGCAAAGCCTGCAACATTCAGAAAAATCCGAAACTTTTATCCAAAAGTTTTTGTGAATAATGGAATGCATAATTTTAATTTTCTTCACTGGTCACAATAACGGGCGAAATTCAAAAAAGTTGATTTTCAACACTTGAATTGAAAAGCTTATGGGATTTTACCCTCGAGTTTCATGTTGTCCCACCTTCGCTATTTTTTTAATTTACTTCACAAAACTTGAAATCTGCTGCAAACAACTTAGCACTCATGTTTGCTTGGAAAATGAGTGGAAAACATAACAGCAAAATTTTTGTAACATTATAGCTAAAGTACGTCGAAGTCGTTTAATGTTATTCGACTTTTTTACAATTACATCAAATTTGAGATGTTTTCAAAGACTAAATAGAAATTTTTGATGTAATTAGGGTGTTTGATATGTGCATAAAATTTTCCATAAAATTTTAGTTTTTTATGTCGTATAGTGAAGCAGATTTAGAAAATGACGAAGGGGGGACCATATTAAACTCGAGTAATCGTGGGTAAATTCCCATCGTGGGTAAAATAAGCTTTTGGAAAGTGTTGATAAGTAATAATATCTAATAATATCTTAATAAGGATAAGTGTTGGAAATCATTTTTTTTAAAATTCGCGCGCAATTGTGACGATAAAAAAATTATGCATTCCATTATTAACTGAAACAAGGGTTTAGAATTTTTCTAAATGTTGCAGGCAGTGCCTACTACTGGTAAGTATATATTAGCCCGACTCTAGTAGTAATTGGCAAACTTGTATTTGCAGTAACTCCATGTTGTTCAGACGCCCAGTCACAGATTGCCATGGCAAGTTTTAAAGTCGGGAAAAAATATAATTGAAATTTTGTTGCTAAAGTAAAATGACAGTGTACTGTGCACCGAAGTAATAAATTCTACTTTTAGACGTGCATTCATGGATGATAAATGCTCAGATAAATGTGTTGTTCCTATTTCCTGCAAAAAGTAAATGATAAACACTTAAAAAAACTGGATTCTTTTGAATTAGAGTTGGCATATAATTAAAGTTTACTATTGACGATGTGATTTAAACTGCGTGCGTGGCGTATAGATTAGATCTGTGTTTCCAAAAGTATGGAACTAGACTTAATTTTTTATTGCCAATACGCGATAACAAATACCATCGTATCTCATCTAAAACTGTTTTGTTTTATTTTGAAATGTACATACCATTCCAAACAAAATTTAACATGCTGTGATAAAAACACATACGCATACTTGCATACATATGTGTGTTTATAATGATAATGTAACATTTCACTTTTATTACCTCTCTTGCATTTCGACATCTTTGAGATAGTGCTGAGGATGACTTGCCAATGGTTTCTTTGACATATTGCATGTATGTCCGGATTGATAACATGAACAAGCACAAAACTTAATAACACAAATACGGGCGTAATGTTGGGATTTAAATTTACTACATAATTAGCAAAAACCATGGCTATAGCTGACCACAATGTGAATATATCGATACTTCCTAGTACAGCAAATGTGTAGTAAGTTTTGGACTGGTCCAAACAAAATTCTACGTTGACTGGGCACCAAACTAGTGGATTTTGAAATGTACGGTGGAAATTCTGTATGGAAAGTTTAAAAAAGTCAACTGCATTAAAGGGAGCCATATTCCATAAATATTTGCTATTTGTGTTATTTTTCGAGCTCACTGTGAAATGTCTAGTGAAATAACGCGCCTTGACAATTAAACTACAAAACGTAGTTAAACAGATTTCACAAAAGGAGCGAAAAAAATATAAATGCAATTTAAGGGGACATTTTAACGTTTCTTAGGGAGCGCTTCCAATATGAAATATATTGGAAGTATAATTGTATGAGATTTAGAACTTTTTTCAATATTAGGAAATAAATGCTACTTTTGTTTGTCTGATCCGTCCGTCCATGTAATTTCAATGTAACTTGAGTACTGCTAAAACTTCTTCAAGTGTGTTTTTAGTTTTTAGTTCCTTAAACTGCTGATTTTTACGCCGTACCGGGGTACTCAAAAGGAGACAATATTTTTTTCCTTTTATCAAGAAACGACATGGCAAGGTCCCAAGATGCGTAAAAGCCTCAAAACCACAAAGTATAGTTTTCTACTTTTTCATAAAACCAGTATCCATAAATGCTCCATGCCCAGAAGACCGTCCAAAATGGAACTAAATAAGTACCCATAAAATGCTTTCCTACTCGTAAATAAAAGTAAGAGTTTTGAACAATTAGGAGAATCCTAAGGCCCTCAAAAAAGTACTAAGCTACTCTTTTAATTAATTTAATTTTAATTTTAAGTTACTCTTTAGAACTTTTAATCTAACTTCAGACAATAATGCCGCCTATTTTTTGATGAAATTGTTGGACAGCCGATTTGTATAATAAAGTTTCCAAGATATTTTCTCACAAAATGGAAGAACTTTTCAAGGGCTCAACTTTTGCTTTTCAGAAAAAGTTTACCACAAAAATGTTGCAACACACAGTATGCAAGACTCCATTTAATTTTTTGCTTTAGAAGTTTTGAAGGAGCAATGGAAATGATTTTATGTGCTTTCGGAAAATGTTTTATTATAATTGCAAAACACATTTTGGTGTAGTGTGCTGCAAAAATTGCTACACGTAGCTTGTGAACTTGAACTCCAAGTAGTACGAGTTGCGAAGAATTGGTTCTCCAAGTAAAGTCAAAGTTAATGGCGTTGAATAGTGTCCACTCATTTTTACGTCGACCATGTTGCATGGGCCGGAAACTTTCAAAGTGGTTTTTGGTTTTAACTTTTCAAAAAGGAACGCCGAGTGAATAACTTGCATAATTGTACTTGCATCCTCTCTTGTCTTTCCCTCTGCAGTATGATAGGCAATGACCGTCCTGTAGTAGATTATGCGTATTCATATTTTTATTTGCATTCTTTGCAAAACTTAACAAATTTTAGTATTGTCTTACCCGCTACTGGCGTTCTTGTCGAAATAGATTTTCCCAAGAAGATATGCTTCTTTACCCCATTCGACTTCTACAATGTGCTAAATAATTTAAATCTTAAAAATTTGCCATAATAAATTAACTACTAATTAGTTAAGGAAACAACTTATTGCTTAGAATTACTTCCTACTATATTTATGACATGAATTCAAATTTTTGGTTTAGTTTTTATACTTTTTCTGTAGTGTAAAGCTAAGTTTGTTTGTTCCATTTGTTGGCTTTATTCGGAAATCTAATAGTTTTGTTTATATTATTTCTAAAGTTAAATTTTATCAATATTTAAGTCTGCATGAGCAAGTTTATATCAAATATAAAAATTATACAAATGCACCAAACATATGATGTGTGAATTAGCGGAAATAAAGCAAGCATTTATAAATGGCTTTGTAAATTTCACTTTGTCATTGAAAAATTATACCGAAAACGAATGCCCGTCCTGATTTTCAAGCCAGTTGAATTTGATCACCACACTTTTGCCATTTATTTTCACTTCCGTGATATCGAATATTTTCCTATCTGGAAAAATAGCATCTACAGTAGCCGATGAGGAAATAGAGAAAACCGATCCGAATAGATACTTTCCACTGCGGCATACGTATTTTTTTATGTTTGATTCAATTGCCTGTGGGCTGTCTCGTTCAAAATCGATGTGAAATTCTCTGTAAATTAGTGAATCGTTACAACAAATTACGCGTACGGTTATACTTCATTTGAAAAGTATTTTACCCTGCTCCATTGTCTTTTTCGACTAATGTTCCAGGATGGAGGGCGTTCGTTGTATTATTCTCTTTAATCCAATACTAAAAACGAAAAATTACTTTATATTGGTACTAATTTTTTTGCTACAATACAAAATTCCTACTAGATGAAGGAGAAGATATCTACGCTACCTTTTCACGACGGCTCCTAATTTTGCCAGGTATAGTTATGGAAAGTGTTCCGTCGTTGTCTACTTTTTTACAATCAAACTCAAAAACACTCCACTGCAGAAATTTGGGATGAACAATCTGGACGTACGGTCCTCCAATGTAAATTTCTTTTACTTGCAAATTAGCAAGTCGGTCAGAGATGTTTCGAATAGGCGGTTGATCATGCGCTTGTTTTATTTTGAGGCTCCTTAGAAAAATATGGGTAAGGGTTTGTTTAAAGCAATTATTTTACTCACGGTTAATTTTGGTTATAGATTATAAAACTTACAGAGTACCCATGACTCCAGCCTCTAATTTGCATCGAGCTATACGCTGTCCATCACCAAAATCGACAAGATAATGGGTCAAATCCTGTTAGAATTTGTTAGACATATTTATAGACATGTTAGACCCTAACGCGGAGGCATAAATAGTATGGCAATTTAGTGTATAAATTGGTTACATCCAAGTCTCCGACAAATGTTGCGTTATCTTCGAATGTGACTTCTAAAAATTCATGACCCTTAGCTTTCGCGCTCTTGATTGCTGTCAATGGAATATCTTTGTTAGTTCCAATCATTGGTTTCTGTCTTAGAGAAAGAAAACTATAGTCTTCTGCATTTAATTCCTTTGGCTTCAGAAGAATCTTCCTTTGTATTTCTTCGCTCAGCTCTGAATACATATTTGTATCGTCATCATTGGTTACTTGCATGGTTCTACCTAGCCTGCAAAAAAGTGTAATAAAAAATTTAATAGTACAAATTTTATTTACTGAATAATATTTTTTGAATGTGGTATTAGTAGTATTAGAATTTTTTAATATTAGTAGGAGTAGTAGTATTACTTAATTAATTAGTATAATATAGTTATAGACAAAAATGAAAACTTTAAATCACCTTAAACTAACTTTAATTACTAATCATTAACTTTAAAATTAACTTTTAATCAAATGTTTAGGTTTGGTGCTAAAAAAAATGAAATTTTTGAGAAATTGGAGAGTGACAGAAGCTTTAGCCCAGTTGGCCAACTCGTTTAACTGAAATTCTACTTACGCTTTAGTAATCTTGCCTTTCCGTTTTGCAGTATAATTTTCACCAATGACAAGAGGAAGTTTCAAAGCCTTAATGCGATTTAGAAAGTCAACTAAATGTTAATTGGTAAGAAATTGGTAAATTATTAGCACACAAGACATACCTCTGCGGCTGCCAGTAGTAGGGATAATGTTGTAAATGTGAGTAGCATGTTTAGAGGCTTAAAACTGTATGCTTAAAACCCTCAGCTAACTGATTTATATATTTTGTGGTTGCAAGAACTACGTAGTACTAGAGTTAGTGCTGCAAGCTTGTAAGTGGAGGGAGCAAATAAGTATGCTGAGTAATTAGCAGAAACGATTAGAATTGTGTATAAGCAGTAGATAAATTGCTTATAACAAGCGTTTGCATATGGAATTTTTAACTAGGCATCTCAAATTGTTACAATGCTGTTCTTGAAATAAACATATATGCTCATACTGTAGTTTAAAATCTATCAATAATGGCAGAAAACAAAAAAATCCAATAAAAAGTTTAATAAAAATCTTTTTATATTACAGTTTAATAGAACAAATGTCGCAAAACATAAACCTAACCGCATATCTGTCTAAAATGTGTATCCTAGCATGAATTTGACGCTGATTTTGAATTTACAACTTGTTTGGTCCGATCACCTACGTTTCAAAAGTGATAAATAAATTAAGAACCAAAAATGTCTTTTGTAAGAATTTTTTGTTTTGTTTATTATTTGTTTACGTCAAGAATTTTCAGGTTCGGTTTCCCCTAAGTCTAAAGGACATAAACAAAAACCTAAGACCTTATATCAAACTTAACAATAACATGACAATAAAATTAATTTAAAACTAAATTAAGTTAATTCTAAAAAACCTCAAACTCAAAATGATAAAAAATTCATATTAAAAACAAACAAAAAAAACAACATAGGAATTATTTTACAAAAAATGAGATCTTAAAGTTTAAGATTTAAAAACATAACATTCCTCACAGTATAATGACTACAGATAAGTGGTAGATAAAATAATTTTAGTAAACTAGTTAAATTTATGCTGAAAGATTACTTCTGTTGAAACTGCTGGAAAATAAAAATCTGTGCTTATATCAGCCTACGACGCCAATATTCTTTTTATAAAATTGCAGGGGAGAAGATGTAATTTGTTTTGAGCTGCTTACAAGTTATAACAACTCTTGTCTGCGCCTTCAACATGCAGCAACTTAAATTTATAATAAAACACATTAATTTAAAAAAGTTAAATTAAAATGTTAAAATTGATAATTAGCTCATTTTTGTTGCATATAGAGCGAACAGCATGTGTATCCATTTCACTAAGGAGAACTAGGTATGAATGGCTACTGTAGCATTATATTTTACTTGTAATGAATTTGTTAGTGTTGTAATGTTATTGCATTAGTTTTAATACCAGGTATTTAAAATGCAACTTAACAATAAGGACCTCAAAATTGTCGCTTCGTACAAAAAATTACTAGTCCATTTGCCTCAAATGACGGTATGGTAATGCGATATCTGTCTTTCCGATTAATGAAAACTTGATTGCAAATAGGATTCATTTAAGCGTCTAAACAAATTTCTAAAAATTTGATGAAGTCTTGTCTGCAAAACTCATAAACTTATTTGGCGAAAGTGTTTGAAATTTTGAAAATTCCAATATTTGTAAAGGAAAACCTGAAGTCCGCCATGGACATTCACATATAAAGATTTTATTTTTGGCACAAAAAGTTCTACGATAGGCCTGAAGTGCTATAGCTTTAGTACTTTTTCCCTTGAATTCAGTAGACATCGGTTATTGTAACCCGGGATACAGTTACAAAACTCAAATAGCATAAAAGTCTATTAAATCCACATAATTTGCATTTAAACGCCTTTACTCAAGTTGGTCAGTATAAGAAACGTGTGACAAAATTCGGCGTTACAAAAACCGAAGTCAACGGTGTTCAACGCGTAAATTCCCGTAGCTTGAGCGTTAGCTTCACGCGTCAAGCCATGATATGGAACTCTTTGTCAAAAATGCAAAATCCATATTGGTATTCATATGGAAAATTTAAGGTTTCCTGTAGTCCACCCTTTGAAAATTTTAAATAAAAAAAAATCAAACTATTCGGCCAAATTAGTTTATGAGTATTGCAGTTAAATTATTGTCAAAATTGGGTCAGAAGGGTCCAAACTAACGATCAGAATGCATCCCGTACCCACGGTTTACCGACACTAAGGTAATCTCCATTGTTAGGAAATTAAAAGCTTAAAATCAAATCCGTAGTACAAACAAAATTGTATAAGCAAATAATTTTCTTATCAGATAATTATTTAAATAAATTATAACTTTCCTAGCATTTCTATCTAATTTTCTTACATAAATACAAGATATTCGTTGCATAATATTCCCTATGTTAAAATGTTTGTTACTTATGTATAACACATTAATACACTAGCTAATATTACTAGTTCAACATTGTCCTGTCCCTAAACTGAGATGAGCTGATAATTCTCATAAAAAGTTTGTACGAGGAAGTTTCACATAAGTTATACTTTTGCAGGAGACAAATTTAAACTGGGATTTGTTTTAAAATCGAAGTTCTCATATGAGCGACACATTACAGGAGATATTACTGTAGCCTACCGATAATGTTGAAAATCAAATTCACAAAAGTAGTATGCTAATGAGTTCTACCTACAATATTCCAATCCACACCTTAAAATGTTGACTAGTCGGTTTCGAGAATGTCAAATAACGCTTTGCATCCGTTTACCGTTTTTGTGGTAAACCAGAAAACTTCACACAAAGTTTAATACGGGAACAAAATAGCGCCATTTTTCAATATGTAGTGCACTTGCGTAACACCAGCCAAATAAGCGTTAGGACATGAAGGTAAGAAAATGAAAACTGAACTATTCCTTTCTTAGGATGCGATTGCTTGGCGTACTTCATACTTGCCAATTGAAAGCATGTAAAGCAAAAGGTTTTTGATTGGAGCTTCAGTAAGGTAATCTCTTTCCAAGCTCCTCTACTTCTATTTATTTATTTATTTAAAGAATTGTCGTTAACTCCCTGCGGGCTCTATGCCCATGGAGCCGAGATGAGCGGGTTCTAATTTAATACAATAGTGAAGTTCGAATAGTTAAAATTGTACGTAATACGAAACTGCTAAGAACACTAGCATGGATTTTTAATCATGGTTCAAAAGTAAGTTAATTCTGAGTTTTGAATCTAGTAAATAAATATAGTAAGTAGACTATAAATAGAATTAACCACTCAAATTATACGACAAACTCAACTTGTTTTTACAAGCTCCTCTACTTAAGTTTGGTTAAAAATTTCTTGCACAACAAAGTTGCCGACATGTATTTACAGAAAACTAAAATGAATGCAAAGCCATGTGTAATACTATCATTCAAATTTGGGGCACACAATTGAAATTTATATTGCTTTTGATATCGTTTAGATTATATAAGAGCTGTATTTGGCCCTGACCCTTTGCGGAGCGACACAAATGTGTAAACACGCTCGGCAAAATTCTATTTCAAGCGTGCTGTCCTCAAAACTTTGCGCTGTTGACAGTATTTCGTTTTCGGGGCAGGGGCAGGTCGCAAGTGGTTTTTGTAAGGAGCTACATATCGGTGATTGACGCTGACCACCACCCCCGGACCATGGTGAACCTACCGCAACCTCACCCTTGTGAGCGCTAACTTCCCGCCCACGTCCTTCTGCACCTAAGATTACTTCTAGATCCTTCTGATGTTTTGAGGTTAACGGGATTCACAGAGAAAAGTTTCGTAATCAAACGTTGCTCCACTGAAGAAAAAGTGAAGAACTTTTGTAGGGACCCTTTCTATGTTGTCCTAGAACAATACTCTTTGACCTTGACATTTGACACCAAAGGGGGCTTGGGTTGAAAATATGAACTTAACTGGGCCGGATCTCAAGGTATTTATATCTGAAAACAAAGTTGAGATATATTTAGTAGTTCTAAATGCCATGTACTAGAATGATTGTGAATTGTAGTTTGTAATTAACTGATTTAAATTACTAAGGAGTGTGAATTAAAATGTCATGTATGTCGTTCACATAATTTAAAGACTATGGCCATTAGTTATACACTGAAAATGTTATTCAATAATATGCAGCAACTATTAAGTAGCGTTTTAGCTACTTTATGAGAACGCTCTGTTCGTCTTTCCGTCTGCTTGCTACGTAGATCTCTAAAGGATTGAATTTTGCAACTCTTTGTGCGTGATAATGGAAATTGTCAAGGGTCAGGTCAAATTCGAAAATGGATCACGGGGTGTATATTTTTTTGTTTTTCGTAGCTTTGCATAAAAGGAATAGTTATGATGCTTTCGATGGCTTAGGAAAACCCTGACCCCGCCCTCTTAATCTTATAAATCCCTCATGGCTTCAACGAAAAAATTTGTATTTTTTTGGGGGTTTTGTAAATTTCGCAATAATTGGAAAGTTTTGATGGTACCAACGACACAGTTGGTTCCTGATCCTAGTCAAACTTTGTTCGTTTACGTTCGCTACCACAATCTGAAACGCACAACAAACTTAAAATTTATGCATTAAAAGCGAAATATCTTTTAGCGTGAGGGCGTCCTAAATGGGAATTGTATAGTGAGGATTATCCCACAGAAAGTTTTGTGAATTTTAAATTTTGCTGAACCACCCTCCGCGCTAGAACTTCTTAACATAAAAAATACATGCTTAAAATCATACCACTTAATGGCTAATACAAAGAAAAAAAATCCGAAAATCTATTTGTTTCTAATACAGATCTTATTTCAGACGAGTTTGTTCAAATTACAGGATACTGGGCTAACGACATCCACAAGTTGTTGTACGTAACGCATCCTGGAAGCATGTGCACATTAAGCAAGCACTGCTGTTCGTACCGTCACTATAAAGGGAGACTTCATACAGTCCACTCTATTTATGCATTTACTTTATGGGCGTATGTTCTAAAGATGAAGACGAATTCTCATAAAAAATTAATTGTACCTGCAATAAAGTTTTTGCTGAGATTAACCTTAAGAAAGATCTAATGGGTGTGCCAAGCTGGCCCCTTATCCCCTCATTTTGCCAACTTGGCCCCTCATCCCCTTACATGCGCCAAGCTGGCCCCTTGTCCTTGCCAATTTGGCCCCTCATACTCTCACTGGCGCCAAGCTGGCCCTTCATCCTCGCCAACTTGGCCCCTCATACCCTCACCGGCGCCAAGCTACACCTTCATCCTTGCCAACATGGCCCCTCATACTCTCACTGGCGTCAAGTTAGCCCTTCATCCTCGCCAACTTGGCCCCTCTTACCCTCACTGGAGCCAAGCTGGCGACAGCAACTGGCGTCAACCAATAACGCGTTTCAAATTTGCCTTTTTTTTTGTTGCAACAGCTTCCACTTATTAAGTAGCGTCTAGCTGCTAAATTGGAATGTTCTGTCCGTCCGTCCGTTTGTCTGATCGTCCGTCTGTCCGTCCGTTTGCGCGATAACTCTCGAACGAGTAAACTTTTTTCAAATCTGTTTTCAGCTATAGGTAGAAGGGGTCAAGAGGGAGGCCAAGTTCGAAGATGGGCCACCGGGGCCATACCCTTCAGCCTCATTTTGACAACCACCCAAATGACCCCCAAATCCGAAAATTCGGATTTATCAAATTTTTGCGAGTTTTGCATGAAAAGGAAAATTATGATGAGGACCCAAGTGACCCCCGACCCTTCATCCTTATATCAATGACCCCCTAAATGACCCCCAATACCGAAAAATCGGATTTTTCGGATTTTTGCTAGTTAAGCACGATACAGAAAGTTATGATGTTTTCAAGGCCCAAAAAGACTTCAGACCCTTTCCCCTTCATCTCTAAATGATCCTCATTTCTTCTTGAGTACAAGACGCTACTGGTTTCGTGCGTTTGCAACGGTTTATTATTTAAGGCTTTTTAGGAATTGTTCACACTGCAGTTACTAATGTAGCATTTTTACCTCATTCACTTGTACTAAATCGCATCTAAGATTACAACTTTTTTGTATCAACCAGCTCTGTATCAGCAAAAAGTCTTGACAACAGGGAGTTTTTTATTAGAATAAATAAATATTGAATAGCAATACAAAAATAATAATGCAAACCATGTTTAGAAACAAATGCAAATGCTAAAACGTTCTTATATAGCGAAAAATCGAGGCTTTAAATTTGGAAATTGAATTTTTTCAGTAATTGGCTCATTGCCTAGCCGTATATTGTTTTCGCGAAGCGAAAACTACGGCTAGTTCATAATAAGGCCTGCTTCTTATTTTTATATCGGCATAAAGGCAATGAAATTTATGCCTAATTTTATTATGCTTCTAATGAATTTTTTAGTAAAAAATTGATTTACCGCCCAGTGTTTTCAAATACAAGTTACATATATCCAAAAAGTACTAATTAGTAAGCATGTTTTTTTATTGTATATTTTATTGCATTTGCTTTTTTAGGATTGGGAAATAATAATTCCAGGGCATGAGCAAAATAGCATTATAGATTGCATAATCAAATCAGAGCAGTTTGATTTAGCCGATTTGTCCTTTACTACCGACACTGTCTACGTAAATGCTTCAGCAACCACACCAAATGCACAAGATCCTAGATCATCTAACAAAAGATTTACTACAAAAGTAGTTTCAAAGTCTAAGATTGTACCTAGCCTTATGGCAATTGTTGAAAAAGAAAAAGGACATCGACTTGTAGTGTGTTTTTCCAAAGTCAATGGTACTCAACTAAATTTCTTCGCTGCTTTAGTTTTGAAAGATGCAAAAAATTTAGTGTCTAGACTTGGAAACCCACTTAACTCAAATCATAGCCCTAAAAGCAAAAATGATGCAAAAGTAAACGCAGAACTCTACGTCCTCTGGGCTCCTTTTCCTTTTCAAGAGGAATGGAAACCGGTTGAAAATGTCAAGGCAAGTCAAAATGCTGTCATACAGGTTCACGATGGACAAATTTTTAAACTCAAGTGGCATTGGACTTTGCAAAACAAGCGCATGGTGGGAATATACTACCAAATGTCTGAATCGGAAGATCATAAGCGACACATGACTTCTCCTGCATAGCTGCATAAAATTGGTGCCCTCTTACACATACAAAACTAAATTATTAAAAAGTCTCGACCTAGTTATCTAGCTGAAGTTGAAGAAAGCGTAGCAAGGGGACTTGTCAAACCATTGCTTGAATCCAACTGGCTCACCGAAGACCAAATGGCGGCAGCGTTTGGAGAATGTATGCGTGACAGAATAAGTTACCTGCGTAGTCACATCCACCCCTTTGTGTCAGACTATCAAAATACAAAAGTACACCAAGCAAGAGCTTGGCCAGTCGAAGTAAAAGAAGAAGCACCGTTTACTTTAGCAAATGGAGATAAAATATTTGTGCAGAAGTTACGTAGAGATAATTTTAAAGAATTTTTTCTACTGACAGCAATTTTTGGAGTTGAAGGTGGATTTTTTGTAGTAAACCTAAAATGCAAAACATAAATGTGGTCGCTGGCTGGGGTAGGTGGACTGCGCTTTGCCAAACATATTGAGGATGATGCCATGTACAGTATAACATTGTGCGCAAACAAAGTGAGTACTGTGTATGTGTTGCATACACATACGCTTAATGTGCCAAAAAAAAAAGTTATTACTTTATACTAATTTAAAATCATAACTCAATACTGCTTATTTTTTTCTAACAAACGTCGAAGTTTTTCGCGCGCTTTGTTCAACCGATTTTGGAACCAATATTTCAAAGGATGAAACAAAATATACCAATATTTTCAGAAGTATGGGAAGCATCAAATGCAACAGAAAACGAATGGCTACATGATCACGAATATGTCCCTGCTCCAATACAACCACAGAATACATCAAATCCAAACGATTACTACCGTCTTTGCTGCAAATTTATACCCATTGCAAAAGAGTCTACTGGTATAAACACAGTAAATTCACCGGAAACAAAGTACTTCCATGTGCTGATTACTGTTCATGAAGGAAAAACGCTACTAAAAATTCCTTCGTGGGAAGACTATACCCCATCTTCAAATATTGTAGATTCTAGAAATCTATTTTCAAAGTATCTAAAAAACCACCTCGACACAATGGTTGCACAGTCAAACTTGAGCACGAAGTAAATTTTATCTAGTCCGTTCCCATATCAACGGCAATGGCTACATTGTATTCAACTGTTAATGCATCAATGTTTTTAGGTTATCATAAGTTCTTAAATGCCAATTGATTGTTGTTTAGTTTAAATCGCTAATTGTAACTTCATATTTATTATTAAACGCAACATATTTTTCACTCCTAACTAACAAAATAACAAATATTGTTAAGAAACATTTTTACTTTTTGGAATAACTTAACTGCATCTTAATGCCACACATTTGTTTACTTTCGATTTAGAAATACAGAACTTAAGTACAAGTTTTGAACTTAAAATTTTACCCCATCAAGAAACGTGTAAAGCATCATTTTTTGCAAAGGGTTCAAGTTTTTCAGTTTTCCAAAATCGGAGAATTGTGCTGATATTTATGTGGCTAAACGTTTTAGAGACCTCAGAAAGAAATGTTACTTTCAACAAAGGGTTTTATTTTGTCTTGTAATAAAAATTTGTATAAATCAATTTGGATTATCGGAAAAATTAAAACAAAGAATAAATGACGTGTACACTTGCTTCAAGGGCAAGAATGTAAAAGCAGACGTAGATGAACAAATATTTCACCACCTCATAATTAAAATAACAAAACAGGTAGTAATAGAGTAGTTTCAGAATTTAACAAAAAATGTTTAACCTGCAGTAAAATTGTGCACACTAAACAATTAATTTTGCATTTAAAACAATCTTCAAAATTTTCACAATCCATTTATTTTTGAAGTTTTGGGATTGTCATATCTATTCATCACTAACGCACAGAAAGTAGACTGAACGCGATGCCATGTGCGATGTGGTCCAGTAAAGTTAGTTTAGCTTTCTGAAACCAATTAGTTCATGATTGATCTATACATTTAACAATATATTCAGCCTCCGAAACTTACACCTTCCATGTGATAGAACCCTCCAATAGTACACTTTAATGTCGGAATTGATAGCAAAGTCTTTTGAACAAACAACTCATCCTGACTTGAAGAAGTAAACTTAGTTTCCCGTCGGCGTCTCATATTCATATGAAATTTTGATGAGATGTTGTACAGAGTCGACATCATCACTGCACCAGGAGCAATGACAGCAACTACAATTTACAATTTAGTGTATTTGGTTACTTGCACGTTTCATTTAGTGAATTTTAAAGCAATCCTTTCAGAGATATATATTTACC
This sequence comes from Bilobella braunerae, assembly GCA_034694865.1. Lineage (NCBI taxonomy): Eukaryota > Metazoa > Arthropoda > Collembola > Poduromorpha > Neanuridae > Bilobella > Bilobella braunerae. The sequence continues at coordinate 15,615 of JAQFYP010001335.1, forward strand.
GGCAGTCAAAAATTCAAGGAGAAATATGAGATAAATCGCTGCATGTAGAGAATTGCGAAGGCGAATTAGGCAGAACGCCGAAACACAAATGCACAATATAATTCCAAATTTAAAAGTGGGCAATAATAATGAACCATAAACAATATTGTGAAGCTGATTTAATAACTGTGAGGAACGATATATATAAATTCCATTTGTTTCTGGTACGTCCAACTGTTGTGGCAATTCAATGCTGGAACGGATAATTAATAATTTCAAGCTTATGTTTGAATTTCATTATTTTTTAAATTGGAAATTTCAAAAGAAGTCAAGAAAGAAAAAACTTACCAAGCCTTTTTAAGCCAATAAACCAAAGTCAAAATGGACGGAACAAATGTAGCAACAGTTGTTACAAT
>JAQFYP010001336.1:0-16006 GCA_034694865.1 Bilobella braunerae
CTCTTTCTAAACATTGTATGCATTACTGAATAAAAAAAAAACATTTAAAAAAGAAGTAAAAAAAAAAGTTTTCAAAAAATTTGGGTGACGAAGTATTTTGGAAAATTCTATGATTTGATATTTATTAAAAAATTCTTAGTAACAGGTAAAAAAACTTGTAAAAAACCTGTAAAAAGCAACCAATCACAAGCTTTGAAAACCTGGCGACAGCCAATCACATAGAAGTATTTTTTTTTCACGAAAACTGAATCCATAACTTTTCTTTTTATCTGTTTTTTTAAGTTTCATGCTTCAATTTTTAATTAAGCCGTCTTCTCTTAAAGCAATTCAAAATGTCACTTTGAAATCAACTTTGCTTTGTTCTAAATTTATGATTAAAAAAAATGTTAGCTTGACCAATGGCAGAGCTCGAAACAATACGAAGCAGCAACTTGAGCTGGAACAATTTTTTTTTAATTCTAAAAATTTCAAACAAAGAAATCCAAGTTGTCACCTTCCTTTTGAAAAACTTTCTCAAAAACGAGCTTCATGCTTTTTAGTACTAACCGCTCGGAGTCCTGCGTCTCATTTTATTATGCTTTTATTATATTTATATAAATATTATATATTATTTATATAATTGAATATATTATATTTTATGCAATTTATTTCTTAAAAAAATTTTAACTAATGTTTTAAAATATGAGATTTTACTGAGGCGCCAGTTAACGGACCCTGACAGAAGGCGCGTCAAATTCAAATGTAATTTGCCGGAATGTGAAAAAACAACAAACCTCTTTTGCTAAACCTTCAACAAATCACAAATCCCGTTAATTGCACTTTAATTCTTAATTAATCAAATTGCAATTAAACTTAATCTCAATTAACTAATTACTCACTAACTATGGCTCAGTACGACTTGACTAATCGGATTGGAGCAAACTTCGATCGACACTTGGTGGCTCCTCTTGAGTTCCTGGCCGCTCAAAACGTAAGTGAACGAAAACAGATGCTTGCTCAATTAGTTAATTGTTAACGTGATTAACCAGTCGCCAACCTAATTAACTTAATTACTAATTAACTTTAATTGCAATTAGATCTACAAGGCTGAGGATGTGCTCCAGAACAATTTGGACTTGCTGAGCGAGACCAAGATGATGAATTCTGTGATCGATGTTTTCAAGAAAGTGCATTCAGAGCAGGAAGTGCCAGTGATAAGTGAACCTTGTGCTTATGATTGGTGATTAATTGTAGTTAACTAATTGCTAATTAATGGAAGTTAATTGCAATTAAGTAATTTTAATTGTAGAAATTCATGGACAAGGGTCATGGAAGAGTACAAGGCGGTTCAAGAGAAATCGAAAGTCGTTACCGAGATTCTCGAGAGCAGTGAACTCCCTGAAAAGATCTCGAACTCACGTGATTACCGTCAATTGGTCGACTACTTGGTCAAGAACCATGATGTAAGGCTAATTAAGTTAATTAAAGTTAATCATGCTCAATTAGTTAATTGTGATTAACTTTAACTGGCTTAAATGAATTGCAGTTTTTCCCAGAGCAAGTGGACTCGATCTACGATTACGCAAAGCTCTACTACGAGTTCTGAGACTGAACGACGGCTTCGCAGTACTTAAAGTTGCACAATGAACTTGTCCCAACCACTGACATGGCAATAAACATGTAAACAAACTTGTTTACACACTTTAAACTGCATTGTTTACATTCTACGACCACTGACAAAGGTAATAAACATGTAAACAAAGTTGTTTACACTTTAAACTTGGTTTAAACTGCATTGTTTGCATTCTACTTTGGGGTATGTCATTCAACTTTTGAGTCAGCTGTTTTGTTTATCAAAATCAACCACGGGCTAACTTCAAGTCAAGTTGATAAACATGAAGCAAATCCAACGCTCAGAATGTAAACAAAGTTGTTTAACATTGTATACAGTGTAAACAAGTTTCTTTGCGTGACCTAAAAACCAACAACTGTAACTTTAAGAGTTGTTTAGTTTACCGTCAGTTTTTGTTTACCGTCTGCCTTGCCTTGCCTTATAAACTGTTGTTTTGTTTATACTCATTGTTTACAACCCTGTTTATAAACAAATTGCTTTTGTTTCAGAATTACTTGAGCGGTCTCTGGGGGAAACTTGCCTGCCACATTCTACTCCATCAATTAGACTATGGTCTTCAAGATTTCGAAAAGCTCAAGACATTCATTGACGAAGACGTCTTTCGCGTTCTCTCCATGTAATTAACTAATAGCTAACTAGCTAATTGCATTTAAGCTAATTTACGATTAATTTAAACTTAACTTCAATTTTAAACCAGAGTTAAATTAACTTAAACACAGTTTAAACCATTTGTTTACAGTCATTGCAACAGCGGATCTGGCTTCTGCATTGGGGATTGTATCATCTCTACTTCTATCATGGAAAGGGCTGCGACTTGTTCCTTGACCTCTTAGCCAACAATCCAAAGGTCAGTGAACAACTTAATTACAATCAAAACTTCAATTAACTTTAATTGTAATTACCTTTAATTATCTTAATTTATTGAACTTTATTTGCCTTCAATTATCTTAATTATGATCTCTATTAACTTGCTTTCACCATAAAATTATGGAATTCAAATCAACTTAACGAGTCAGCTGATTTCTACCTTCTGTTGTTGTTGTTTTTTAAATGTAAACAAACGTGATTTGTTTACAAATTTAAACATGTTTGGTTCCAGTATGCAACTGATTCAGATTTAAGTTTAACTTCAATTTAAACTAATCTATAACTCGTGCACATGTTTAAACCCAAGTTTAACGTAAACAATTGTTTTTGTTTATTGTTTACTTTTTGTACTTCCAGTATTTGGACGTAATTCAAACGAGCTGTCCACACATGCTTCGGTACTGGGCCAGGGCCACTGCCGCCGTCATCCTTTCCAAGCAACATGAGGGACCTCGTCAACGTCATTCGCCAGGTAAGAGCGTCAGCGCAGGCGCACGACTCTAAACTTTTCAAAAACTTAAAAAAAAACCTTGTTTCAAAAAAGGAAAAAATCTTTTTTTTCAAAACCTTAGGAGTCGTACAACTACCGTGATCCAATCACTGAATTCGTCTTAAGTTCAAATGGCGCGCTGGACAGCGGAACAGAGAGTACTCGCAGCATAACGCTCGATTTTGAGGATCCTAAAACCTTGTTCAAAACGAATTTTACAACTTTTTGATTTTTCGAAATTTAAAAAAAAAACTTTTTCTAGCTCAGGGTACTTCTTCTCATCATTTCGATCTCTGCGATTGGTCGAGGTAGTTTATACTTTTTTTTAATAAAAAATTTAGAACAAAAAAGTAGAAAAATGAGTAGTTTTTTTTAAAATGAGTATGAAAAAGAAGTTTCCGATTCAAATCTCATTTTGAACTCTTTGAACTCTGGAAAAACTCTTGGAAACCTTAAATAAGCTATTTTATGAAACTTTAGAACAACGCTTTTTCAAAACTATAGTAAACTCAACTTCAGAAAAACTCATTTTAAACTTTGGAAAAACACTTTTCGAAACTGGAAAAAGTCTTTGAACTCTGGGAAAACTTTTTGAAACCTTAAAGAAACTTATGAAAGTTTAGAACAACACTTTTTCAAAACTATAGTAAACTCAACTTCAGATAAACTCATTTTGAACTTTGGAAAAACTCTTTTGTGAAACTTTTGAAACACTCTTTTTGAAACTTTAGAAAAACTACTTTCTGAAACTTGAAAAACTCATTTGACTTTGGAAAACTCGTTTTTTTAACTTTTGAAAAATATTTTGGAAACTTTACCAAAACTCTTTTATAAAATAATAGCAAAACTCTGTAAAACTTTACCAAAACTGATTTTTAAACTTTCCTAAAACTCTTTTTTAAACATTGGAGAAACTGCCAAAGGGTCTGGGGCAAGTTTTCCAGTTATTTTCATTGATTTCTCCACCCAGTGGATTAGGTAGGCCCACAAAATTGTTTATTCAAATTATTCATAGAATAATTATTATAATTAATTAATAGCATAATCACAGTATAATTAGAGCAATTAATATAATATAATATACAATATATTAATATCAGCATAATTAGAAGCATATGTTAATAAAATTGAGAAGTTACATCAAACCATATTTTTTGCTCCGTTCACTGCTCTATTTAATTATATTGAGTAATTGTTAGTTAAATGATAATTAAAGTAATTTTTTTTTACTGTTCTTGCACTATTTTTCTAATTTTCTCAGTCGTAGTTCCGAGTTTTAGTGTGAGCGAAAAAATTGGCGGGCTTTTGTTGAGATTTGGCGGGCTTTTGTTGGCCGTTTTCTATTTTTAAATTTCAAGTTCAAGGAAAAGGAACAGAACAACTGTCACTTCTCACTTGTCAACACGCCGTCGGTTCAGCTAGGTGCTAATTGTAATTAACTAATTGCTCCCTGCTTTAGGTAAGTTGACAACGTTAATTAGCACTTAATTACCAACTTAATTAGCTTACTGTCCATCGCTGCGTTCTGTTTCCAGAGGCTCTTGCGGACAAGGAGTCGAGCTTGATCGTTCGAGCCTTTCAGCGCTTTTTGCTTCAAAGCGTAAGTTGAACCGGTTTCATTTTCTGAATCCTGAAAGCCAGTTAATTAAAGTTAATTGCAAAGTTAATTTAGCACCATATGCTACTTATAGGTTAATTAAAGTTAATTGTTATCTTAATTGCATTTAACTTAATTGGTTTATGTTAATTGCAGTTAGTCAACTAAAGGCCCTACCCTCCTCTAGCACTGCCAGTTAGCATACTTCGGAACACTTCCGTAGGAAAACTGCTGATTTGAAGAAACCAAGGCTGGGAAGCTTCAATACATCGTAAGTTGGACTAATGTCCTTTGCTGAGAACGGGCTAATTAAAGTTAATTGTTAAGGTAATTAGCTAACTATCAATTAACTTTAATTTAACTAAAAGGTCATCTGGGAGTCGTCAAAAGACTTGGTTATCGTCACTCCATGAAATAAGGGTACTTCACTACACTTAAAGGTAAATTAATTAACTAACAATCAACTAACTTTAATTGCACATTAAAGCTACACACTGTACTGTTAGATTTACATTGTTTTTCTTTAAACACTTAAGGGCTTTGTTTTGGTCAATCCATGAAATCAGGGCGTCCATGTCAGTTGCATCTTGAGTAATTGCTGTCCGTTCACCTGGTCACTGTTCATCTTGTCCAACATCCTTCATTAAGTTACAGGTTAGTTAATTAGAGTTAATTAACTAATTGATGTTCACATGTTGCTGTTTACTAATTGAATTAGTCCATCAACTTGCTAAACAGGGGTTTATAAATGTACTAAAAGTTAACTTAGAGCGTAATGTAGCACCATATGCTACTTATGGGTTAATTAAAGTTAATTGATATCTTAATTGCATTTAACTTTAATTTGTTTTTGTTAATTGCAGTTAATCCGACGGAAGGACGGTTCATTGAATCAATTGTCGATTGTTTCTACCCATCTTGAGTTTGTGAAAAGGTGAAGTTAGGTAATGTTAACTTAATTAATTGCAATTTAACCTTACCACATTAAATGATCGTACATAAGTTTAGCTTAAAAAAATCCACTTCATCCAAGTGGGTGAAGTAACTATTCTTTTTATTTTACCTTTTAAAGCAACCGTTAGAGTTACATTTGATTATTGCACATTTGAAATTAACTTTGCTAAAGCTAAGCGTTAGGTTTTAAGTTCACAAAAATAGTTACTTCACCCACTGACAAAGTAGAAAGTGAATTTCGAAAGTTGAAGATTGAGCCGAAATTTTTCAAAATTTTAAAATTGAAATTTCGAAACTTTCAGGATGGATCTGACCGAACGGTTGGTAATTTGCGACCCTAATATCGTGGCCGTCTTAAAGCACTTCTCCGGCTTTCTTTCGGGCGTGTGGTCCGCTCAACCTGCGTGGTATGTCCCGGACTATGATGGACGTCTAAAGGTCCTACAGTCCCTGTGGAGGGCATGTGACCTGCTCGTTCTGCCCGAGGACTACAAGAAGGTCCATGACATAGTGGACAAGCTGCTCAAGGAGGGTGAGCGCTTGACGGTTCACGTCAAGGACGATAGGCTTTGGGACACCTACGCAGCCGCCCTTCAAGACCTCCCCGTGAAGCTGCGTGCAAGGGAGGAAAGGGAAAAGGTAATTTTCTGTTAGTAAGTTAACTAGCAAAGAAACCCGTCCTAAGACGGCAGTATTCCTTCCCGTAGTCATTCTAAGGGTCGTTTGGACATACATAAAACTATAATAAAATTACTAGAAATCGATTTTAAGTCATTTAAAGGTCATAGTTCGCTTCAGCGTACGTAAAAACCCCCATTTACATGTTAAACACAATTTTGAAAAGTTAATTTTTGTTAATTATTAATCACAATTAACTAATTAGGAATCGATTTTGAGCCATTTAAGGGTCATAGTTAGCTTCAGCATACGTGAAAACCTGCATTTACATGTTAGACTCAATTTCGAAAAGTTAATTTTTGTTAGTTTATTAAACGCAATTAACTAATTAGAATCAAAATTTGGGAATAAAGAAATTCTGTTAATCATTTGGTATCATATTTAGCAATTTCAAAAAGTTAATTTTCCAAAAGAAAAGTAAGTTGAAACGAAGCTGCAAGGTATCGAACCCGCGATGTTCGAGTCTGTTGCAACAATACTCACCACTCGGCCACACAGCCAGTTGTTGTATAGCAACATAAAAATGTGGTTTTGTCTTTGCCTTGCGCCACACGACGACGACGACGCCGACCAACTCTGTATTATATATAGTAATTAAAACCTAACTTTGGCTAATTAGCTTAACCATAATTATTAGTTAGCAACTTAGTTAAAGTTTAACTTTGGCTCATTGACATGTCTCTTCTGTTGCAGAAGGAGGTGACGAATGGCGGAGAGCCCCTGCCGATGGCCACTGGATCTCATGTCATGGAGGAACGCACAGCGGTAAGTGTGACTTTGGCTAATTAGCTTAACCATAATTAGTAGTGAGCAACTTAGTTAAAGTTAAACTTTGGCTAATTGACATGTCTGTCTCTTGTTGCAGAAGAAGATGACGAGGGAGACGGGTGGAGAGCCCCTGGCGATGGCTACTGGCTCGCAAGTAAAGGACGTAACCACAACGGTAAGTGTGCATTGGCTAATTAGCTTAACCATAATTAGTAGTTAGCAACTTAGAGTTTAACTTTGGCTCATTGACATGTCTCTCCTGTTGCAGAAGGAGGTGACGAATGGCGGAGAGCCTCTGCCGATGGCCACTGGACCTCATGTCATGGAGGGACGCACAGCGGTAAGTGTGACTTTGGCTAATTAGCTTAAGCCTAATTAGTAATTTAATTAGCAACTTAGTTAAAATTAAACTTCGCCTAATTGACTGGCCTCTCTCCTATTGCAGGAGGTGAAGGAGAACGGAGGTGAGGCTCTACACCAGCCCATGGCCACTCGATCGGGGAAGGTTGTGAGGAAGAAGGTGGACTACACTGTCACGTGTGACGAGTCACTGCCCAAGCTATGTCAACTCGCCAAAGATGGCAGCGTGACCCAAGCCATATCGGAGCTCCTCGCTCTCGAGACGCAGACACGCACGGTAAATGACATCAGTATAACAATCTCAAAGCACGTGAAATTCGGGTGAAGCAACTATTTTACAAAAAGGACTTGTTTTGTCAGGCCTCCAGCAACCTATTTCGTGTTAAAATAGTTACTTCACCCAGATTTCACGATTTTACTTTTTCTCTGGTTGCATCTGCATGTCTTAATGGCATTATGACATGCAGATTTTTGTTTTTGTCATGTTCAAGTCATGGGAATTTTTTAGGTTGACATGAGGTTTTTTTTGTTGACAGGGCCGTGACATGCAGTGCACTGGTCGTGTCCTTGTCACCATCGTTCAGGTGTGCTCCGAGGCGAAGAACTGGCCACTCCTGGTGGAGCACATCCACGTGCTGAGTCGTTGTCGTGGGCAGCTGAAGCAGGCCGTGAAGATGGTGCAGGAGGTCTGCAACTGCATCGACGCGTTACCGACCAAGGAGCTTCAAACCGAAGCATTGGAACAGCTGTGCACGAATACGGACCGCGAGAGCTACGAATTCGAGCACCAATTTTTCAAGCTCAAGCTGGAAGAAGTCAAGGCAGACTTGGCCGCCTCTTCAGAAGACATCTCCCTCGACGCAGAGATCATCCTCGAGGAGCTCCAAGTGGAGACCAACGGGTCAATGGAACAGGTAAGAGGTCATTGACCTGTGACCTTGTCAAAATTGACCTCTGACCTACAATTAATTCTGAATTTCAGGAAAGCGGCGCAAATGCACAGCAGCCGCCCACCTTTCCTCAGCCAACGTCCACTGCGCCTCGCTCTCGGGTAATACCTGCCCCAGTAAAGCAGAGTGGCCAACGCCGAAAAGAGCCAACGCAACGGACCGAGTCTCAGGATGGACCAAGTCCAAGCCAAATTCGGCCAACTGCGTCCCGCCGTGGCCGTCCGCAGAAGCGCGTCGCGCCGCAAGTGCCGCCTACACCTGCAACCTCGCCTGCAGCTGCGCCTGCACCTGAGGTGGGTACTCTGCTAATTAGCAACATACCCGTTTTACCCGTATTTGCTTATTGAGGCGCACATCTCGCAGTTTGAAGTGCCACCGAGGCATGACACTGCGCTGCTTCTTGAAGTGGTTGCCGTCAGCAACTGATGTTATTTGTCGCTCGGAAAGTGATGTCAATTTACGCTCAAGTGATGTCACTTCCCTCCAACTCTCAGTCACTTTCGCCTTCAACTCATTTTCGAGCTCTCGAGCCCAAAAGCTTCGATCTGAAATTTTAAATCAGCAATTCATGAAGCAAATCGAAGTCGTTTGACATCGTTTTCACGTTAAGTGACATCGTTTTGTTGGACGTCTCCCAGCCTCAAGTTCTCCTTTATACAGGACACATCACGCACACACGGCACCGTTTTTATTAAATAACCCAGCGAAATTTATTTTCCCCGTAAATTAGGGAGACCCCTCCTGATCACGACCTGCGTTTTAAAAGTTAATTTAGCTAAATAATTAGTTGTCCAATCAAAACGGGGTTTGCACCCATCTTTATCAGCATCAATTACTGATCAGTTATCTCAGCACGAAGCATCGCTTCCAGCGATTTTGATAGCAAGTTATGCCTATGGTGTAGTGTCTCTTCACGCCGGCCTCTTTAGTTACCAAGGCCATGTGTTTGAAGTCTTACACACGCACGCACGCACTCACAGATTTCATTACGATGATTACTTTGCTAAACTTATGGTAAATTTGTGAAAAACTAAAGATTTATTGTTTGTTTCAGGCGGGGCGCTCCATAAACTCGGGTCGCAGAGTGTGTGATGTGGTGGAGAATGGCAAGGTTTGTAATGAGGTGTTCGAGGGCGACAACATCCAAAAACGCTTCAGTCAACACACGCGGTACCACCACAAGGAAAAGTACGTGTGCACTATTGACGGATGTCGGTACTCAACGCCATTTTTCAAGCCACAAATTGTCACCCACTTGATGAAGGAGGACGGTCATGCCTACACCGAGGCTGAGGCGGTTGCGCACTATAAGAAGTGCAAGGACATGAGAAATGGACATGGTCGGTTTAATGTGGTGGTCAACGATGGAGGAGTGGTTAACTTCAACTTCAATTAACGTGATCTACTGGGTGCTAATTAATTTAAACTAATTTTAGGACAATTAGTACTAAGGGGACTTTGAAGTCTGAAATGCGTCGGTGCCTTCCTAAGGGTAGACCCTCTCTACACGCCAATTTGTGTTCATTATCCTCCAATTTTAAAAAAGTGATTAGTTGAGAAAAGAGCGTTTTTCTTAAAATACTTGTCCTATTTTTGTAATTTTGAAATCATGAAAAACCAATCACTGCCACTGCTAGAAAACTCAATTTAAAAAACATAGCTAAAAGCTAATTATTTTACTATGATCTATTTCATTGGAAAGTTTTTTTTTCAACTCTTCTCCGGTTCAATTTGCTCAACAATTTTTAAACTTTTTTCTAAAAACGACTTTTTTTAAATCTTCAAGAATTCAGAATTCTTCTACCGGCTCTCAGTGTTTAGACAATTAAAAAAACGAGGCTAAAAAATTATTCGATGTAATCCTCCAAAATTGTAAGCTTATTCTGTGAAAATAGCGTAACTCTGCCATAAAATTGTAAAACTGCGTCTTTTGTAATTACTTTGTAATTAGGCTTTTATTTGGGCTTTTTTTTACTTAGGCTAAAATTAAGTCACTTTTGTGTGTGATTAACTACTAATTAATTGGCTAATTATTAATTTTCTAAATTATTTGTGTAATGATTCCAAAGCAGATAATGGATCACGGCAGGGTATAATTTTAAGAAATTTCAATGACAATTACATTTATAAGAAAACAAAATGGTAAATCAATAAAATCAATCCGAAGTAATGCGTGAGATAAGCACTGTAAGATTTAGGTTTAAAGTAATTGCCTTAAATTAATTGACGTAAATACTTAATTAAAAGTAATTAATTAACTCGTAAGTTTTAAAGGTGAAAAATTAAGGTGATGCAAGGTATTCATAGGGCTGAAGCGCTTCATCGCTGTCAAATTGTGCTTCATCATCTGACGCTGATTCTGGAATCGCTTCATCCTCCGACTCGTACCGGGGAAACAAGAGCTCAAAACTCGACTTCAATCCTTCCACTGTGCTGAGCATTTCCGCTTCATTCGCTTTGAATTCTCGCTGCATGATGTGAAGTGATGCGGAAGCAGCGACTTGGGCTGGAACTGGAGCTGGGGATGTGGCACTCTTTGGTAACGGTATTTCTAGCACTGTGGAAATTCGCTTCAGCGTTTTCGAAAGCGCTGATCGCTTATTTTGGGCATATTCCTCCTTCCAGCGATTTGCTTTTAAGCTTTGAGGCAATTGACTGTGGCCGAAGGGCCTTGGCGTTGCAAGTATACTTGGCGGGAATTTTTCAAACTCATTTTTGCACAACTTTTTCATGCGATGTTTTTGTAAACAAACATTTTTTTTTAAACAGTTTTGATTGTAGGAGTTAATTGAGTTGTTAATTACTTAATTAAAGTTAATCTACAATTAATTAATTATGTTGCGGCAATTAGCATCTCTCTGCACTAAAAGTAATGTCAAGTTCCTTTGCCTTGCGCTCCCAGCGCGGAATTCAGCGACGCACGCGATTAATCAAGTTAAGAATCCCGCGACTAATGTCATTGATGCATCGATAGTGGGAAGGCAGAGGATCATCGGTGGATGGCTCCTGGGCTGCTCTCGCATGGTCGTCGGAGCTGTTGTCCTAAGGTAAATCAATTAACTAATTAAGTAATTAAGTTAGACAGAGTTAATTGACTGACTTTGCCTCTTGACATAAGGTGGTGTGACACGGTTGACAGTCGGGCTTCTCCATGGTCACTTGGAACTGGAAGGTCTTCGGCGAGCGGCCCCCGCTGAGTCGGTCTGACTGGGAGGCAGAGTTCAGCAAGTATCAGATGCACCCAGGGAGTACAGTAAGGTATCATGTCATGTCGACACTCATGTCATGTCAACAAATGCCCATGTCAAGGAGTAGGTCACTAACTCTTCCAGAAAGAACCGTGACATGACCCTGTCCGAGTTCAAGAGGATTTGGTGGATGGAGGCTGGCCATCGAATTTCGGGGAGCCTCATTGGCGCCGCCTTCTACCACCCTGCAGTCGTCTTCTGGTACAAGGGTTGGTTTCAGAGGTCAATGAAGGTCAGGGTAGAGGTCATGGGGTCACTGCTCGCATTCCAGGTAATCAATCATGTGACAAAGCATTTCACGTGGTCTCTGACATGTCATTTTGTAGTCATTGACGTGTCAAGGTTTGATGTTTTGGTCATTGACATTGACATGATACTGATTTAACTTACATACGCTTTAGCTAAATAAGCACTTCTTTGAATCAGTATACCAAAGCTTTTGCTCTGTGTCATGTCAAAAGAAATTTTTTTGAAGTATGTTGTCCGTGTCCAGGGTCTCCTGGGGTGGTACATGGTCAAGTCAGGGCTGGAAGACAGGTTCCATGGTCTAAGCGACATACCCCGCGTGTCACAGTACCGTCTCGCGGCCCACCTCGCCTTGGCTTTCGTCCTATACTCGCTTCTCTTCAGAGCGACGCTTTCAGCGCTTTTTCCAGCGCCACTGCATTCGGCTCTTTTCGGAAGCGCCCTTCGACCTTTCAAAATCATGGCACATTCGACCAAGGGCCTTGTTTTCCTTACTGCCATTTCAGGTAAAAAAAAAAACAGTAGATTTCAATTTTCAAAACGCTGATTTTTTGCTAAATGGCTGATTTTTCTAAAACGCTGATTTTGAAAATTTGTTTTTCAGGCGCCTTTGTGGCGGGGTTGGACGCTGGGCTCGTGTACAACTTTTTTCCGAAGATGGGCGAACGGTGGATTCCAGAAGACATTTTGGCATTCAAACCGATGATGTCAAACTTCACCGAAAGTCCAACCACGGTGCAATTCTCACATAGGATTCTTGTAAGTTAAACTAAGAATTTAAGTTAATTAGCAATCATGAGTTAATTATCAATTTCGTTTAACTAACAATTAATCACAATTAATTTAACTAATTAAGTACACCTAAAGTTAACCTTAATTTGAAATAGGGTATCACCACCTTTTCCACTGTCGTAACCCTTTGGGCCATGAGTCGGAGACTGAATTTGCCTAGGCCAGTCAGACTGGCGTCAAACCTAATTGCAGCTGCCGTTGTGTTACAGGTGACAGTAAAACCTTGTTCAAAATGTTGTTTTGAATTTTTAAATTAAGATCTTTTTTAAATTTTGTATTTTTAAAAATTTGGTGTTTGCAAATTGTAGTTTTATAAATGTAGTTTTTGAAATTTTGAAAAAATGTTTTTAAATTATGTTTTTTTTTTTAATTTTGAAAATGTTTTAAAATTTTTAAAATATTTTTTATACAGGTGACCTTAGGTATCACAACGCTTCTCAACTACGTTCCCACTGAATTGGCAGCGATACACCAGAGCGGATCGCTGTTTCTCCTCTCTGCAGCGCTGTGGCTCACACATGAACTCAAAAGGATACCTAAATAAATGACTAATTAGGTTTTAAGGTTACTCTAATTAGGATTTACTTAACTTAATTAGGCTTATGATGTTGATTAAATTTAGTTAATCTGTAATTAATTATAATTAACTAAACTTAGTCCCGAGACAATTTTTCAAGAAATCAATTCTGGTGATTTTTATTGAAGTAAAGCATTTTTGTCATATGAAATTGCGTTGTTAGGTTCTTAACTCTCTCGGTTAACAGTGTTGTTAACTCGTAAACAATTAGTTAACAACGCTGTTAACCCACTGTTAACTTTACGTTTAGCAAATGCATGTTATCCGGAGAAAACGGTTAGCAAAAAGAAGACAGTGAACTAATTAAAGATTTACGAATAGTTAAACTAATGGACATCAACTTTAATTGCTAATTACCTTAATTAAGTTAATTAAGCTACTCTCTCCTTAAGTTGTCGAGGCATGCTTGGAGGTCGGCGTCAGCGTCACCCACTGCAGTGGCGACAGGCTGCTGCTTGGCGCCAGTAGCGGCGAGACGACCCGCCGCCTGCGGCAGGTTGGACAGCTTCTCGTTCATCTGCAGACCCAACTCGTCTAGCACTTGATTGACAATGGCGTCACTAGAGGTAAAAAGGTCAATTATTATTAGCATTACTAATTAATTAGTAATGCATTAGTAATTAAGTAATTAGTTAATTACAATTAAGTTAATTGACTCTTACCTCTCCTCCTCCTCGTCCCCTTCGTATCTCAAGGTCTCGTTCTTCATGTCCGTCGTCTTCAGACTGCTTCTCAACCTCCTGCAAAAAGATCGTTTTAGATGGGTGAGAAGTAACTATTTTGATTCCATAACACGAAAGACATTGACATTGCTCAAGTGAGTTTCAGGTTAAGACGGCGGGTGAAGTAACTATTTTGATTCGAAAACATGAAAATCACAGAATCTCGGTGGAAACGCTTAGAGTGACCGGAGTATTCAAGGGACTACAAAATGCCATTTAGTTTGAAGTAGTCATATGATGCTTTGCTCTTAAGGTTTGGATTTTAGAAGACGTGTGAAGTAACTATTTTAATTCGATAACATGGAAATCATTGCTAAAGTACTTACAATTACCTGTAGATGCTCTTCTGCATTACCTTGGTGAATGGTGACGCCATTCATGGCCTCTGCCATGGCATTCTGGCTCCGCAGAGTCTGGATCTTCATAGACACGGCCTGGATGTTGGCCTTCACTAGCATCAACTTCTTGACATAGCGCCTCGTTCGGACCAGGTCCTTGGCCATGATGCGGACAGCGTCCTGACAAGGAGACAAGGACATTAGTTAATTACAGTTAAACTAATTAGTAATTAGTTAATTGACAATTAGTCAATTACCATCTGTCCCTCCTTGGCCATCTTCTTGATGTCATTGATAGTCTTCTTCTCCTGCTGCTCCATGTGCATTCGCTCTCTGTCCAGAGGTCACGCACACAGCCTCGTCCAGGGCCCTCTTGTTCTTCCTCAGCATATCCTCAGGAGAAGCATATCCATATCCTCAGCATATCCAACGACCAAACAGCCACTCCATGGTGATGACAGGCTAATTAACTTAATTAGCTAATTGATGGTCAAGTTAATTGAAGTCAGTTAACTTATGACTTCCACAGTTAAAGCAATTAGAAGATACGGTGATTAATTGCAGTTTAATGAGTCACAACGGGATTTAATCACAAAACGCGTCAGCTGATCTCCTGATTTAGCTTCCGGGTCTGAGAATAAGCCACCACGTGACGTCATATGATTTCAGGTCAACCATACATGAGCATGAAATAATTGATCCTGCTTTTGTAATTATCATTAACCTTTCTCCATTTGTTAATTATTACAAAATAAATTATTTATTTATAAAAATAATTGTTTAAAAAAATAATTTAATATTTTCATTTAAATGTCAGTTATATATATTTATCAATT
This sequence comes from Bilobella braunerae, assembly GCA_034694865.1. Classification (NCBI taxonomy): domain Eukaryota; kingdom Metazoa; phylum Arthropoda; class Collembola; order Poduromorpha; family Neanuridae; genus Bilobella; species Bilobella braunerae. The sequence continues at coordinate 15,036 of JAQFYP010001336.1, forward strand.
TAAAAATTTAAAATTAAAAAAAAAAACAATTGAGACTTTCTACCTTAAAATTCATTCATAAAATGCTATTGAAAAAACACGGCAGAACCTCAAAATGTTTTAGAAAATGTTACGCATTGTTTAAAAAAAAAACTACAAGTTACAAAATATTTTGAAAATGTGATACTGTTTAAAAGATAACGCTTGTTGAAAGCGATTGTTAAACAAGAAAAATTGTTTGTTTTAATTTTTTAGAAAGACATTTTCTGAATGAAATGTCTTTCTAAAAAATTAAAACAAACAATTATTCTTGTTTAACAATCGCTTTCAACAAGCGTTATTTTTTAACAACAAACATTTTGCTGAGCTCAAGTGCGTGTGAGGCATTGTTTTGTTTGAAAAATTTCGTGAGTATGAAACTGAACAAAAATCGTAGGGTTGAGACGAAAAAAGGCGGATATTTTTTGTTTATTCGCGCCACAAAAACGCAGCAAACCGCGCGCCGTCTAGGGAGCAAAAAGCAAGATGCTTTAGGGCGGGCGAATACTTATAATTTCAACTTTGCATTTGTTTTACATTATTTTGACAAAAGGCGTTCAAATTAATTAAATAAAAAAAAACTGCACAATCTCTAACAAAATTCGCACCTTTGGTTTCATGACTAGAGTGATACTCCAAGAACAATACCACCCAAGGTCACAAAGCACGAAGGTTACTACTCGAGGTTGTAAGAAAAATGAAATCATGGGTTACCAGTGGTAACTTACCACTACCGGAAAGGAGTAGGTGAGTAGCATTTAACGAGTCATTTAACATAACCCCTCCGGAACTTTCCGCTTTCTTTTATATCTTCATCCTACTATAACTTAAGGGGATGTTAGCGCTATTGCCACGGTGAAATGTGCCAATGCTATTTTATGAGAAATTTCGATTTCGTAAATCTGCTACTAGTTTGGCCACGAACGACCTACCAGCCGCCACAATATTTCGAT
>JAQFYP010001337.1:0-16002 GCA_034694865.1 Bilobella braunerae
TGGAAAAAAGGGGTTTTTTCTCATATCGGTTTAACACGGAGATCTTGATGGGAACAGGGCCTCCTACACCCTACTGTAACAGTATTGGTTATTTCTTATTTCTTGCCTATCACATGTGGGGAAAATAGACTCTTACATTCCCTTCAATCTATTTATCATAAATTTGTTATATATATTTACACTGAAATAATTTGAAGCCAACTGTTTAATTTCGGCGATTTAACCGTCCATTCAACGTAATAAAGCAAAACTTAAAATTTCCAGGCAAAAAATCTTGTCAATCGACAATATACATACCGAAAATCGTTGCTTAACCTGGATGATAGTATGGATGATACTATGCCGTTTAAGCCATATACGGATGCTCAAGCATTAGAAAATGGTAAAGTGGATATCAGCGTAGCCTCCTTCGCAATCACGGTCAAACAGAACGAAAATTTTGGCAATATATTTTGTTCAAAATTGGCCCAGTTTCACCACTTGGGCCCATCCTCTACAGACCACAATTTGTCAGCACATGTGAAAGGGTTCAGCGTAAGATTCCGAATAATAGCAGTAGCCATATTTAAATTAAAAATATACCTCACATAGTCTACTGGTCCATAATATTAAATGATATACTTTTTTACTAACAAGCTAATGAGCACCCTACTACAGATCTACGAGGATTCCATTACAGAAATTGCGCTTCGAGTGCTCAAGAACTCTGCTGAAATTGCTGGCAAGGTTGATTATTGGATTGAATTAGCTCTTGTGAGAGGTAATAAATTACATTTTACAATATATAGCTTGCAAATATGTATATAAATGGTATGCAAAATACTTGCAATAATTGCTTCGAGGCAAATGCAAAGACATATTGCAGCTATTGCAATTAAAATCTTTAAATCTATATTAAAGTAATATTCTGTACCATGTTTTAGGTAAAATCGAGGAGCGTCAAGATTGGAATTACAACCAACACAAGTTTGTTAAAATTATACTTGAAAATAGAGCTATTGTGAAAATAAATGAGCTTCGAAGAGCACACGCTCATGCAAACTCACTAAGTTACCTCAAACTGAAGGACTCTACAGGCCCTGTAACTATACATACGTTTCTGGTCACTTCTAATGATATCTTCTTCCAATTACGAACGTGTGTACATTGCGTATTTTCTAGGCTGAAAAATTAGTCGAGAGCCAAGTTGCTTACCGGATATCGGAACCACATAACAAAGCAGATAATCCGTTCAAACCATATATTGACGCGCAAGCTGAAGATAGGATTAAAGCGATTATCGTAGCATCCGTTGTAGTTGCAGTTCCAGAAGACAGAAGCTTTGAGGATTGTTTTTTGTCGGAATTACCTGGGGATGAAATTAGTGGCAAACGAAAAGGTTTTAACGTAAGAAACTTTAGCCACGGTTTTATTAACTTTGCCTAAGTAGGAATATGACTTTTCATACTGAGTCGCCAACGTAACATGTTCTATTGTGTTTAGATTTACAACAGGCAACTGGTTGCCGTTGCTGTGAGAGTACTCCAAGCAGCGGCGAATGCAGACAGCAGCACGCTGTATTATTTGGCGGAAATTGCACTCGAGAAACCGCGTCAGTTGGTGAGTGTCTCGCAGTTAGAAAAAGCGATAATTAAGCTTAAACCATGTGCGGATAAACCTAAAGTGAAAGGGCCAACTGGAGACACAGTTCCGCGCAAGGAAGGTAAATAAAGTCAACCGTTAAAATCATTTGTACATGGTTAAAATTAATTATTAAAATTTTTAGGTACCGGGAGTTCTATTTTGGGTGCAGAGCCTCGCAATACTTCGCAAGATGCTTCTAGTAAGTCCACTTCAGATTTCTCGCGTAATTTATAAAATTTAGCTAGTTCCTTTAAAACTAACACATGCCACACACATAGATATGCCAGAACTTGTAAGGGTTTCATTAATTATTTTTGAGTTGCCCAACATACTACAAGTTTCCTAATCAATTCACGTCTTGGTAATTCCTGGTTGCTGCCCGGATTTGTTTTGTGATCTAGTCAATAATAAATAATGAATCATTAATTTGCCAAAGACTAATTAATAGTAGTTTATGCAGCCAACTTATGAATAAACTTTTTATCTAGCGGAATCTGACGACGCCCAAAAACCCTTTGAAATGAACTCGTTGGCAGAAAGAACTCAACCGAAAAACAAGATCGACACACAGGGAGGTGCGTAATTTTTCTGACCATTTTATAAATTTGTCGCTGTAACTATTTCACCGACTTAATAAAATAACAAATAAAATTATTAAACTTTACTTGTTTGGCTATTTGATAAAATCTTTTTGCAAATTGAATAATGTTTTTTATCTTATAGACACTGAGGGATTGGTAGAAAATCCAGAACCGCAAAAACAAGCTAAAAACTCAACAGCATCGCTTACTTGTCACAAAGGTCAGCTTCATTAATATGTAATTAGAATTCAGTCTCAATGAATATTTAGGATTATTATTAACGTTAAGAGCAATGGTTAATCAAAAAGTTTTATGCCATTAGGTATGTTTTTTTGGGGGTTCTCTCTTGTTTTGTCTCTTTGTGTTGGTAAATGGAGGATTAGTGATAGGCTGGTTCAACATAAAGTTACCTGCATTTATTTGTCGCGGATCCGAGTCTTGACTTTATACTTGAATCCGGATCCGAAGTATCTGGAATCTGGAGTCCTTGATGCGCATCTGACATGGGAAGTATTGAGATATGGCATCCCAACACATGAAAAGGTCACTACCCAAAACTAATAATTTTTGTTGAAATTAGTTGCAAAATTCATAAACTGATTTTTTAGATTTTTTCTTTTACAAATTTTGATTTTACAAATTTTACAAAATTTACAATATTTGAGATTCAAAATTTTAAAAAAATTAGAAAAAAAAATCAGTTTATAAATTTTGCAAACCAAAATTATTAGTTTCGGGTCGTAACCTTTTTATGTGCTTGGGTGACATATCCCAACAGGTGCTAGAGTTGAAATACTTCCCATGTGAGATGATGTATTTTATTAAATTCAGATAATCGAGTTCGACTTGGTAAACCATAATGTATTGGTACATTGGTTTTATTGGTACACTATAATGTATTTTTGTTGTTTAAATGTTAATTGTCCCATATATTTTGTTATTTTTTTTTTGATATTTTGCGAGTAAATTTGGTTTTCCCAACTTTTAGTTGTTTGTTCAAATTCTAAATGAGGTTTGATTTAAATATTATTATTATAAGTTTAAAAAAAGAAGGAAATTCCCATTTTTACGCCAGTAGTAGTAATCATGATATCTAAATACTTTTGCTAAATCATTTTGAACAAAATTTTTTTCCAGAAAATTAGGTTAGAAATTTGTATTACATTGTGAGAGTTAGATAAAACATTAAAATTTAGCTTTATGTAGAAATTTATACCAAAACGGATGTAGAAAGTGTACGCTGATCATCATTTCACAAGTATTTAACTCAAAACTTGTCATCCTGTAAATTTAAATTGAGAAAAAAAAGTCTATCGACTTTACTGTTGAGTAGTCCGCTTACAATACATTTTTTATTTTGGTAAAACGTAAGTGAAACTACCCAAACACGTACTGGATTATCGGCCAATTAAAATTCTCCTGTTTGAGGACCGGAATGTTTGAGTATTTAATGCATAAAGCTTTATTAAAGTCTAATCTGCTAGTGAGTATTATTTAATTCATTGTTTAGATATTCCATACCTTGAAAATGAAGGTCTTGTCAGAAATGAAAAAGTAATTCAAAACGTTAAAGGTAATTTTAAGCAGTAAGCTCTTATTACGACTACTCAATTGATATTAGGCAAAGTTTTTTTTTAATTTATAGACACAATTGGTTCTCAACTGCATCAAAAGCCTCCAGCGATTCCGCTGGGCAATCCAACTAAAAGTACTCCAAGTACAAAAGGTATGTTTACAGTACTATGTTAAAGTATTTAATGTTCTGAGAAATAAGTTAAGTACACTTTGATATTACTGAAGAGTAATTGTATATATTGGAACTTGTGTATGCCTGTATCACTGTGATTGGTTAGGCAACACAATTATAGAATGTGGAAATTAACCTATAAGTCCTGAAAGAATTCAGAACGCGAAGGCGAATTGGGGCCACTCGCATACGTGTATTCTAATGAGACTTACCTCCCATATCCCTACCCTCTCTCTTATATGACGACCAGCTGCTATGCGGAAATGTCAACGCTCCTTTACCTTTACATGTAAACCTTGATATATAATACAGAATTAAGTTAAACTAGCTTGACAAAGATTTGAAAATTTTTTTGACAAATAAGAATCTTAGCAATTAGTGGTGACCCAAGGTTTTATATTTTAAGAAAAACCATATTTCGTTTATATTTTTTTCAATTTAAATAGATCTACCATTGCCTAACACAACGCCACCACTGGATGGCACTACTCCAGTTGTTCCAGACGATGCAGGTAATTGCTATATACATTTTTACCCTGATTAGAATCAATTTTTTTTAAATACGAAGTTTTTGAACGTCATAAATCAAACCAAAATAGCCCGTCCTAGGATAGAAGTGAAACCTTATTTTGTAGAACTTTCTCACTTAAGACGGGCATCTTTGGTGGTATTAAGTACATAAAGTTTTACAAGCTAAACAATTATCACATTTGTTTTATGATAAAATCAATATTTCAAGGAAAGTGATGCACTATCTCTACGCTATATGAGTAGACCAGGCCATAAGCAAATGTCAAATAGCATAAAAAATCCCTAGGTCAATGGGTAAAAGTACTTTGTAATTCACTCAAATTAATCATACAGTGCTTCAGGCAAGTGTTTTTGACGATCCAAATGTTCTTTACATCAAAAGTTGTTATTTCAACTCATGGAAAACTGTTTATATACAATATATCAAACTAAACAAAATTATGATAGATGATTGATGACAAATGTGTTTCTGAATTGTTATGGTTTTACTTCAATTATGATGTTGTCAATGTCGAAAAAAATTTAATCGATTTAATACAAAGTTCAAATTCTTGTTTTTTTTTGCAGTCCAACCTTTATTTGACAAGGAGAATGTGGAGTATCAAAGAAAGAAAGGTAGTGTTAATATCAGTATTTACAATTACGTCACTGCATTTTACAATTACCTAATTGTAATTAATTTCTAAATAAAATTTTATTTATTTCAGAAACAAAATACTTTCCTTGCAAATTTCTTGACGGAAAACCATTCAACGAAACTGGATATGCAGAGAGATTGACTAGGCCAAATTGGGACGTGAATTTGGACGGAAAAAAAGTTGGCAAGGATGTGAAGACATTTAAGAACTAGAAAAACAGAGTAATTCTATTTTTCCAGCACCTTTGTTAATTCTAGGCTTGCATTTACTTGCAAAACTAAAAAAATATACATTTCACTATTTATTCAAAACTTTTAGGGTAAGAAGAACTTTCAACCTATCAAACATTTCTTAGCAATATGTTAGTTAGAAAACAATTTTAGCCAAGTTATGTTAATTGTCAAAAGAAATAGCACACACTAATTTTACTGGTTTTGACTCAATTTGATTAAACTCAACTCAAGATTTTGGAAACCGTTAAAAACTATTTCAGCGTTATACGCCGGTGACTGCTAAAGGAATGATTTTATGTGTTTGCAAAAAGTTGGGAACTTTAATTGTTTGAAATTCATTAAATTAATTAGAACTAAAGTAGTGCTTATAAAACCGCAAAGCCCACCTTTTGGTTTTGATCTGTCGATCCGTGCTTCTCAAATAAGGTTGTGAACCATTTAAATCAAAATTTGAGTTTGAATACCTTCATTGGTCGAAAAGTTACAATTGTTAATACCCTCAGTGCACCACTACTTTGCACTATTTAAAACCAAATATATTTAAATATTCCACTGACTAAGTTGTCCGAAATATAGTTCCCAGCATTTGTCATGGGGCTTTTGGGTTACTCTTACTATGTAATACTGCCAATAGATAAAAAGTAAAAACACGTTGCAGGACCCGCAATGTCATTAACAACAAGTTTGGGGGTTGGGATATACAAAGCGGTACGTGGCCATTTAACGTTTGCTTCAAGCTAACCAAATTGTGAACTCCTTATTTTTTACCACGTATTGCCTCGTAATGAACAAACTAGAAGCACTCCAGAAAATAACATCTTTTAAAAAAAATTACCCTGGTTTTGCGACTATAAGCCGCGGCTTATATAAGGTTTTTCAGGCTTGCGAGAAAAATATTGTAGGTTAGGTTAGGTTAGGTTTAGGTTAGGTTAGGTTTAGGTTAGTTTTATCAAGGTTTTTTTAGGCTTGCGTGAAAAATATTTTTCAAAATTTTATTTTAATCGAAAATCAACTAAACATTTAATTGTTTTTTAAATAGTTTAGCTAACGTTTAGCAACGTTATCCAACCAACTCCCCCATCCAACAAAAAACTCTCCCATCATCAATTTTTATCATAAGTCACTGGTTCCCGCTACCTTCTTCGTCATTCACTTTTGTGTCTGAGGCATATGCCATGTCAACATTTGTGCCTAAGTCTAAACCTAAGCATAGGTTTGGATACCAGCTTTAGAAAATTCGGTTTTAATAGCAGACACATGTACTTCCTGCCAGGCTTTCACAATCCATTCACATACCGTGGCGCAGGTTGCATGTCTACGATTCCCACCTTTGGTTTGAGAGATCATGTTTGAATCCATCATCCAGTCGTCCCAACAATTTCGGATCTTGTTTTTAAACGTTTTGTTAACAGCAAGGTCAAGCGGCTGGAGGTATTTTGTCAAACCTCCAGGAAACGTTTCAGATTTTTTGTCGAATTGATTGACACAGTAAACTTAAAACTAACTGTGTTTTTAAATTAACGTATTTAACCTTTATTTAAACATTAGAAATCGCGCCACTCATTTTTTTTTTGGTGCGTTTTGGTGCGTTTATCTAAACCTAACCTTTTTTAAAGTTCGGGTTATACACGGGAGCGGCTTATCGTCGCGAAACTAGGGTATGGTAAAAATTAAATAAAAATATATATAATAAATAAATAAAATAAAATTTGGTAAAAAGGAAAAATGATTTAAAATCCAATATTTCATCCCAATTTTAAAATGCGCGCTGTTTCAAACTCCGTCGGAATAAATTCATAATTTTTTTGCTAAAGTATTTATTCTATGGTATTTTTATTTCTCGAAAAACATACATATACAAAAATTGAGTTATTGAGGAGGGTAAAAATTTACTATTGGGGCAAAGCCCCATTAGTGAATTTTTACATCATTTTATACTAACTTTAGGTCGCTGAAAACGAATCTGCAATTAGTTTTAGGCGGACTCTTCAGACTTAGAAGTTATGATTTTTTGAAATCTTGAACTTTACATGCCAAATACATAGGATTTTTTTCTAACCTCAGCTATATATGTTATAATTTTATATTTAGGTTAGGTTTAGGTTTATATTGATAATTTAGGTTTAGTTTTAGGTTTAGGTTTAAAAAAAATTTAATCCTAGAAATTAAAATGAAACTTAAAAAAATCCTATACTTTTGGCATTGAAAATAAAAACTTTCAGAAATTCCTAACTTTTTTGTTTGAAGAGTCCGCCAAAATCTAATTGCAGATTCGGTTTCAGCGACCCATAATTAGTCTAAAATGATGTGTTAATTAACTATTGGTGCTTCGCCCCAATAGTAAAATTTTTCCTTGAGGAGTTGAGAATTATTGAGAACTAGTCAAAACACACGTCCTAGGACAGGAGGAATTCAATTTTAATTTCTGGGTTTTCAGAATATTCTACTTTTTATAATCATAAATAAGGTTCGGTGCTTTGACTTCAGTGCCGTTGATGGATTTGACAAGTAACGCAATTCTCATTCAGCCTGTTGAAACGGTCAGTTTTTTTTTTAATACACTTACACGTATTCACAGCTTAGTCTTGGTAAAAGTTTATTATGCAATAAAAGATATTTCTAGTTGAATACAAAACATTGCGTACCGTTAATTTTTGAATATAAGCCCTGGCTTATATCGAAATTTTGAATCACGAGACCCGGCTTCTATTCAAGACCGGCTTTTATTCGAGACCGGCTAATAAGTTAGAAGTTGAAAATCTGAAGTTGAAAAGTAAATCTTACTATTTTTTTTCCACATTTTATAGCTAATCAGAGTCGAAAACTTTTATCTCATAGATCAGACTTCCAATACCAAGCTCGTTTTCACGGTATTAGACAACTCTTCCGAGTCACTTTTCTCAATAAATATCTCATTGCTTTAGTTCAGTATTAAAAACAAAACAGGAAACTCTTGTTTGTTTAGAGAATGCTTGCTTGCTTCTATTCGAGACCGACTTTTATTCAAGGATTTACGGTATATTTTTCATTTTTTTTAAATATAAAACTCAAGTTAAAAGTATCCAGAAACAATAGTATTTAGACGTTAGCGGTACTCAATTAAAAAGAGACACATGATGAAACAATTTATCTTTGGAATGAAAAATTTAATGTTTGATTTCTTTCTTATTGTTGGTTTTCCGTACAATATTGTTTAAAGTAAATTTCTGTTTTAATATGCTCCGTATGCTTTTAAGCGGAGGGTTTTTTTGATAAAAAAATTCAAAATTTATGTCTTATTAGACCGTTACAATTTAACATGAAACAAGATATTGGAAGTAAAGCTAAAGGCATCCAAATGGAAGTACATTTCTGGAGATTTTAGTTCTATGATCCAATCGACAGCAGTGATTACTACAATTGTACCACCATGGTGTTTGACCTGGATCCAGCATCGGACTGCCCCAAAGAGCTCGATTTCTTTTTGACAACATGAGTCTACGTAGTTACGACGGGACGCAATGTCTTGCGCCTTGCAAAATGGCTAATTGGCCAACCGGAAATTACTGGTCTCCTGGATACGGCATATATCTGAATCAACCTCCCGCATTTCAGTACTGCTATCCACCGAAAAACCGTATAATGGTATAGTAGGATGACACCTGAGGACTGTCGCAATGGCCGCATCCTTCATACTGCCTACTATATGCCTGCCTGTTCTCGTATGATGATGCAGACACAAATTCATGTGTCTGACAGGCAACAGCTACGCCGTCACAGTTTGTCCAGATCAAGTTGACGTCATCTGTTTTAAGAATAATATTGTCAGCCCCGTTAAACCAAGCCCAATATACGTTGGTTAATTAAATTGCTACAGTTGACGAATCAAATCATTAGGAAGTAGTAATGAATCAGTAGTCTTTTAATTGTTAAAATCAATTGCTGTATTTAATCTGATATTTTTTTTTCAAATGCCACCTATTAAGTGTTAATACACTACTGAGAAGTAAATTCAAATAATTTGTATAATTGTACAAATCTTAGGCGTTAATATCAATACGATTGTGACAAATTAGTTGTACGACTGAAGTACCTATACCCCCTGCAACTTTCTATTTTTGCTTGAGGGATGGCGGATCACTCCAAGGTCATTCCGGATCATTCCTCAAGGTTGCAAAGTATTCACTATTTACAATTTTTAAATATTTTAAATTTTCAAGGTCAAATGCTTTTCTTCGGATAAATAAAATTTTTGTAGGAAACTTAAAGCCAACTGCAACTTTTTGAATGGCTCAAAAACGATATCCAATTTTCACTATTAAATTAGCTAATTGGGAATCGTCTTTTCAGCTATTTGCATGTCTTAGCTTGAATTTGCTTAAAAACGTTATTTTAATTTTTCCTATTTAAATTTTGCATGTCAGTAGAATTACAATAGTCAGGAAATATGTTCTACTATCGTGAAAATCCGAATTATTATTGAATTAATATAGAAAAATACAGACTAAGTAGAATATTTAAGTAGATAAGTACGGTACTGCAAAATTATTAACTTTTAAGGACGTATTTCTTAAAAAGCACTCTTAATTTTGGACCAAAAAGTTCTTGACAAAATAAAACAATACTTAGCAATAGAAATAATTGCAAGTATTGAAAACAGAGACAGCATTAAGTTACTCTTCATTGTTAATATAATACTTCGCTGGTCTTCATTTTTGACTTCGTGTACTTTTATATTCAAGCTGGCTTGTGCCTCAAAACTTTTGTAAGCAAATATTCCAGACTCAATAATGGATTCTACGCGCTTCTGTATAATGTCCGTTTGATCCCACTTTTTGTTGAAAAATTTAAGAAATTTGGGAGTTTTCAAAACTTCATCTTTGCCCAAATAAAAATAAGTTCGGCCGGACTCGAATTCTTGCAGGTATTTTGCCTCAAGTGCAGAATGCAGATGTCTCATCAAATAAAAAGCTTCTACCACACTTCTGCATTTCTCCGTCAACAGTAAAATTTGAATGCTTTGGTAAAACTATACGGTTCCAAGTGTTATTCATCAATTTTTCCTCATCAGCATTTCCACGGAAGTTTCGTAGTAACTTGTAAAAACTTGTAAAGGCGTGTTATAAGTCCACCGTATAGAATGTCACGAAAATATATTGTATTAAAATACTTTTTTCTGAGTTGTTCATTTGAACTTTTATTTAAGCTTTGAAAACGCAAATAATAATCTTTAACTTTTGCTGGCTTTACATCGAGCAGTACCTTGAATCCCGTGTCATTGTGTGATGTAAATTTTGAGGTTAGCTATCCCTTGTACAATTTTGTTAACACAAATCCTGTCAATAGACAACTTGCAAAAACTGAACGTACTATTGCAAATTTGGTAGCCGCTCTAGAAATAGTAAGTTCTTGCTCTAGTAATATATTGTACAATTGTTGTACAATGTTGTCCTGAAGGTTATAAACTCAAAAACAGCAGCTCACTACGCAGCAAAGCACAACGCAGGAAAAGAATATGCTACACCATAATTCTGTTTCGAATACTCAAATATAGTCATCAAATTTTGGTAGCAGTGTTTTGTAGTAACAAAAAGTTGTAACTTAACACGTCAGTACGGCGCATCAAGAGCCTCTGGGTAGTAATTTGTGTCAAACACTACTTCATTGAGTACGTCACCACCAGAATGCCGATTTCTCCACGAAAATTATACATTGTGACTTTGATTCAAAAATTTTAATGCATTTTTCACAATTGACAATATTCCAAACAGGCTTGGATGCAATATTTCCACACGACAAGCCAATTGTTTATAGCTTGCCCCTCCAGTTGTTATAATTGTATTTGAGTATTCATAAAGTTTCCAAATTTACGGACAACTTACCCGTATTTTGTCGTAATATATCTTACTCAAAACGTGCCTTCAGCCATGTTTAGTAACCACATGGGAAGGCATGTTAATTGTTGAGATGAACCTGTTCAATTTACAACACGAGTTGTTAGTAACTACAACTTCGATGAGAGTGTCATTGGTGAATTATAGCTAGCAATGAACATGTTCGTAACCATTGTGATAGCCTTCATGAGTGAAATACGTTTCCACATTCCAGTCAATTGCTACAAAGAATGCATGTTTTCCATAAAAATAAAATTTCTTATAGAAATGTTGGTAGGCCCAATTGGCTGGTAGATTTATAAATAAAATGAGTTGGCAGGATAGTTTCAAGATAGGCTGGAGAATGTCGTACTTGTGATAAAATGAGGCGCGGAAATATGGGTATTTTTTGTGAAGGTTGTCGTTGCTAGAAAAGTTAACGTGTGAGTAGATGCGTAGCGTTGTTACGGGTAAAAATGTATGGCCAATTCTTGCATTGTTGTCAATCTCAACCAAATGCGTTGAACAGCTGCTAAAATTTTTCAAAATGGTGTCGACATAAGGGTTTCTTGCCATGATATTTTGGAAATACATTGCACATATCAGTAAAATTAAAAGTTCACTTTGAACATCTTTACTTTTGTGCCTTGCATTTGTCGGCAAAATCAATGAGCACATATTTTCCACTGCTAATCTAGAAATTTTAAATTGTGATTTTTTTTTTCTAAAAACCAAAATACAATAATGTAAGTTGAGTTTGATGGCAGACTTCAAGGTGCAAACCCTCAAAAGCTCGGTCGTCCTGAATAGCAGGTTTACTGGAATTACCAAAGCTTTTGTTATATAGATCTACAGGAAAGACATGAAGGTAAAGCTCTTAAGTCGCAATTTGCTACACGCAAACTTGTAAGACCCAAATTTTTGTTCCAATAATATTATTGTTAAATATTATTCGCAGATCACATTTTTTTTGTTATCTATAATAGGTTTGTTTTTCTTAATAAAGCACGCACGACGCAAAAAAAATCGAAATGAAATTGAATATTAGTAATGTTTTGTGCATGAAGAAAAAGTGTATATATATATTATACAAATTGCCAAAAAATGCAGACCTAGGACTGAAGAATTTTTGTTTTGACCTCAATGTCAGGGAGGTTTTTGCCTTAATGGTCGTAAGTAAATCGTCGTAAATATATTAACTTTTTAATAACATATATATATAAGTATCTATGGTCACTATCGACCGAAATTGGAAACCTTTTTTACAGACCTTGGCTACGAGAGGCTACCTTTCCGTGACCCTATGAAAATGTCTTTATTACAAAATTAACGGTTGATCTAATTTGTATTTAAATATTTAATAGCTAGTGAAAGATACTCTTTGTCAAATCCGTCCCTTCCTTCTGTCTACATTTATATAAACGTAATTGGAATTAGATTGGACCCAAGGTAAATCAAACATTACTAGTTCGTTTAGCATTGTTTTCCTTTAAAACTTGTTGCTAAGAGAACTATTTTTGCGACCCGTTACGTCATCAAGGGGATTTTTAAATGGCAAGTGCTAAGTAATACCTATAACACAACAATTTTTTCTGGATAATAAAAATTATAAACCTAGAACTATCCAAAAAATTTGTACTCACGGAATATTGTTAAATTGCTGATTGAGTACGATTCTTTTGGTAATTGCTTAATTTTTCTGAAGTTTACTGCTGACTTATTTATGCAGTTTAGCTCCTTGATTCAAATAATCTTCGGCACTTCAAAATTTTCAATTTCTAGATTGAAGCAATGATGCTCCCATAAAATCGGCGTTTTTCCCAAACTTTGGTTTTCAAAAGTTCAGTTTTGATGAATTTTTGGAAGATGTTTTGCATTCTGGTACTGTCTCCATTATCTTCTTTTTGTAAATGCTAGCAATGTAAGCATTAATTCCTCCAACTTATACAGTACTTGATTTTGCTTCTCTGATTTGATTTGGTAAACAGGACATCATTGTCTATCGGTATTTTTTGGGTACGTCAAAACTGTCATTCAAAGATTTGAAAACGGATGGCATTTCTGGTTCTGAGGAGTACAGGAGCTATGATAGTTTTGCAACACGGTTAGATAGCAATTGACCCGCAGGTCGAACTCACCTGGTCGAAAGTAATTAATTGTCAAAATTAGAGTAAAAAAAATCCATGAATTATAATGAATTTGATTTTTATTATATTTACCTTCATCCTAATTTCTGTGTCCCATTTCCGTTTTGGTCTTGACATACTGGGGGTACTATTAGTTCCAATTAGGTGAAGTTTCAAACTTTTTACAGTACTAGTTTTCTTTCACTAATAGTTTGTTTTCTAGGATGCGAACATTCTTCTTCAATTTAGCGATTGAAATTCCAAATCGCTATCGTTTCTGAGACTCGATCACACTTCACCTTGACCGTTGATCTAAAATAGAAAAAAGTGTAAATTAAAATATCTCCAGTTAATTAAAAATTCCCGTTAGTAGCTTTAGAATAACCTAGCCTTTCCTAGTAAAGCTGAAATTGTTCCCGAGCGATCTTGTCTGCCGGTTACGTCTCCGACGCTTGGGACAAAAGCTGAACGTACGGTGGCAATTTTTTTCGCATTCTCGATGGGGTTTTTGCCATAAAATCAAAACACACTTAACTTCTTAAATTTTTGTCACAACGGAATATCTCAAAATTTTTTAAAAGCCTACATTTTACAAAATTGTGAGTTTGACAGAAATAAGTTTACGGAATGTTTATTCAGTCGCCCACGGCCTGAAGTCCGGGGGTTACGACCCTTGTCCTAGCTTGGGTATGTGCCGAGATCGAATCTAGGTGGGAGTATAGAGCACAGTAAAAAAAACGTGGTGGTGTGGTAGTGCTGAGTGGTCGTGGAGGCTGAACAGGGGTCGTATGCGTAAGGCGGTGCTGAGCCTCTGTAAGGACTTGGTGCGGGAATGCCAGAAAAAAAAGAAGGCCAACAGTGGGATTTGAACCCATCATCATGATCTAATCCATAAAGACGCTCTTAAACCATTGAGCTACAGGGCCAATCTGGCATTTCCTAACTAGGAATGGTGTATTTGTTGGAGTGAGACATGAGCCACTTCATACACCCTCTACACCTCACACCTCTGCCTAAGCAAGAGGCTTCTCGGTGGTCACCCCCACGTTCATTTCCCAGCAGAAACTTCGTTAGCTTCATTCCTCGGAACTTCCAAGTCAACTCACAGGCTGAGACCACCCTCCCTCACTCACTAGCACAAGCGCAAGCACGTTGACCAGGCCATAGGCGAATGTCAAAGAGCAAGAAAGAAAATATCTCGTTCAGTGAGGTTACTAAGCTGAAGTATTACAAAAGTGTAGGTATGTGACATACCTAAATTTGGAACCCACCTCGGCCTTGTTAGTTCGCTTATTTCCAATTAAAGCAAAATGAATTTAGTTTTTGGCCAAAATGTTCATATTATGAACTTGACAAGTTTAATTTGTTTTGTTTACGCCTACAACTAATTAGATTGGACGTCTTGAATTGCAATTTAAATAAAAATAACTTTGATGAACAGGTTGGGAAATGAATAGGTATTCGGTAAAATTTAATTTTTTTTGAAAGCTTTGATTTGAATGAATTATCAATTTAAAATTTAAAATTTCTCTTTCCGTTCTGATTACATGCAGCAAAGAACTTAAGCAGTGTGTGCGATACTGATTTTAATTCTTTGGTTTGACAAAATATTAAATATCGTAGGCTATTAGTCAAGTACAAGTCAGTTTTCTATTCTAGCTTATTTTTGATTTTTTTTATCATTTTATTTCTAATACTTAGGACAAGTTTTATAGCTTTGATAATATCTAAACGAAATAAACATGCAGACAAGAACCAAAAAAATTTTGTTACAATGAAATTAATACAAATTTTTGAAAAGGTATTGAACATGTAGAAAAATTAAGCAATAGTTTTGAGAATCACTGAAATGATCACTGAAAAGTACGAAAATTGCAAAAAGTAAAATAAATTGATTCCAGTTGCAATATTTTTTGTAGTAGTAAAACTATTTTTGTTTAGTTTTGTAGTGTTTTTCTACATTCTGGCCGTTCAGGGAACAAGTGTATGAAGCAACAAATAATAATTAATAATAGTATAGCAAGTAAGATCCCCGTAAATTTACAAGAGTAAGATAAAAATATTCCAAACAAAAAAGTACAATGCCCAACAATAGCAGTATTATAATGATTGAAAACAGAGACAACATTAGGTTACTCTTCATTGTTAGGGCCTTATGCCGCGAATCTTGACTTCTGACTTGATGAACTTTTAAATTGTAGCTACTTTTCGTATCAAAACTTTTGTGTGCAAGTATTCCCGACTCAATAATAGACTTTACTCGCTTGTGTATTATGTCCGTTTTGTCCCATTCCATATTTGAAAATCTAAGAAATTTGGGTATTCTCAACACCTCTTTGTTTCCCAAATAAAAATCACTTCGCCCAAACTCAAATTCATTGAGATACTTAGCTTCGAGTTCAGATTTTTCATCAAATAGCAAGGTTTTGTAACACTTCTTGAGTTCACTGGTGAGTGTAAAGTTCGGGTGTTCAGGCAACAATAGGCGATTCCAAGTACTATTAATCAACTTTTCCTCTTTCAGAGTCCCACGGAAATTTCTTATTAGTCTGTAAAGACGAGTTCTATGTCCACTATACAAAAGGTCCCGTAAGTATGGAACATTAAAATATACTTTGATCTCTTGGCTTGAACTTGATTTCAAATTTTGAAATCGCCAATAATAGTTTCT
>JAQFYP010001338.1:0-15997 GCA_034694865.1 Bilobella braunerae
AAAGTTGGACTTTGAACCTTCCATAAGGCCCCATGTAACATTTTTCGTGGCGAACAGCTCTTGGATTATAATATGATTAGTTCATTCACATCACTGAAATTTTCTCAAATCACAGTCATTTTTATCCAAATATCCTCAATTCGCATTACTTGCGAATCACAATTCCTCAAATTACAGTCATTGCTAATAGGCCATTTTTAAATCGCAGTCATTACGAATCGCATCTCCTCAATTCGCAGTACTAGCAAACAGTATTTCCTCAATTCGCAGTACTTGCGAACAATATTTCCTCAATTCGCAGTGTTTGCTCGCCAGATTTCCTCAATTCGCAGTACTCGCGAACAATATTTCCTCAATTCGCAGTACTTGTTCGCAAGATTTCCTCGATTCGCAGTACTTGCTCGCAATATTTCCTCAATTCGCAGTACTTGCTCGCAAGATTCCCGCAATTCGCAGTACTTGCGAACAATATTTCCTCAATTCGCAGTGCGTGCTCGCAAGATTTCCTCAATTCGCAGTGCTAGCTCGCAGGATTTCCTCAATTCGCAGTGCTTGCTCGCAAGATTTCCTCAATTCGCAGGCTTGCGAAGTCATTTCCTCAATTCGCGAGTCGCAGTCGCAAGATTTCCTCAAATCGCAGACTTGCGATCGCCAAATACTGCGGTCTGTCATTTCCCCTGCGGTCTGCGGTCTGCCTATTAGGATTTTCCAAACTATTCGGACTAATCGGCATTTAAAATTTTAAAATTAGAGAGGTGCAAAAGGATAATATTTTAAAAATAAACTTTTCGCATGTTTAATTTACTGTCAGAGTTTATAACTTTAAAATCCCATTCCCGATTGAGTTTTGCAAATAAAATGTGCCCCTGCGGTGAACATTCCTGCTCTGAGGGATTGAGGTATGAGTCATCGTATTAATAGGATGAAAATACTGTAATTACTAAAGGAGAACGAACATCCATTTTCATACCTAACATTTAGTTGAAAAATATTGGGTTAAAAAAATAGACAAATCGCACCAACAAACTGCTTGTCTTGTGTAAGTTGAAATAGAATGCATGGTTGTACTTTCCTGCCGACCCCGTTGTGACAATTCTCTCGATAAACGGTTAACCAATGAAATGATTTTTTTTTCGTTTCATTATTTCAGACAAACGTTTGAAAAAGGTAATTATCGGGTGTTAAGTTGGGATAAAAGTCACTCGCAACACGAAAATTTTTTGTAGGTGCCGTAAAGTTAAATTAATTATGACATTCGTGGTATTATTTTTTTAGCTGGGCTAAACCTTTTTAGCGTGGAACGCATTTCCCATAATTATTTATTGCAAGTGGAGAATTGTAAGGACATGTCGAAAATTTTAATATATAATCGTTTTGTAAAATGTCATGCAAAGTTTTGGTTTAACTGAACGACTTGTTGTTGGTGTATGTCTCGGTTTTAAGAAATAAAATCAAATTAGATGTGTTTTTAGTGTAATTTAGTGTAATTTAATTGTAAGAAAAGTTAAATGGAAAGTACTACAATCAATATCCACAGACATAAATTAAGCGGTTATAAAAATTACCACTAACCAGTAGTGCCTTAGGGGTGTACACGAGCTACGGCTTTGAAATTCTACCAAAAGAGCACTTATATAAAACAAACTTTTTTTGATATAGTGAGGATTCGCACTACTCAAAATTTCGAAACTTTTTTTTGAAAACCAAAATTTTTGAATTCTTATGGGATTTTTGCCGTGGTTTCCCAAGTTTTACGTGGTCCCCCCTTCTAAAATTTTCAGAAATCGTTGCCTTCAAGCCTTGGCGGGCAATGGTCTTTCATTTCAGTTATATGCAGCGTGATGCAGAACTATAAATTCAAATTCTAAAATTTAAAAATACTCTTTTCAAAAATTTCTTCAAAATTTTGGAAAAATCGATATTTTGACTTTCTCTCGTACTTTGAACCTTTTTTCACTTTCTTTGATCTCGAACTGGTATTTCGAACTCAAACCGGTACTTTGAAGCGTTTTTCACTGTCTTCGACATCGAACCGGTATTCTGGACTCAAACCGGTACTTTGAACCTTTTTTCACTTTCTTCTACCTCGAACCGGTATTTCGCACTCAAATCGGTACTTTGAACCGTTTTTCGCTTTCTTGGATCTCGAACCGGTATTTCAAACTCAAACCGGTACTTTGAATCGTTTTTCACTTTTATCGATCTCAAAGCGGTATTCCGGACTCAAACCGGTAATTTAAATTTTTTTCACTGTCTTCGATATCGAACAGGTATTCTGGACTCAAACCGGTACTTTGATTTTTTTTCACTTTCTTCGATCTCAAACCGGTATTCCGGACTGAAACCGGTACTTTCAACTCTTTTTCACTTTCTTTAATCTCGAACCGGTATTCCGGACTCAATCCGTTATTTTGATACTTTTTCACTTTCTACGAACTTGCAACAGTTTTTTGTACTCAAATCTGTACTATAAACGAGATTTTTGCCTTTGTTTTCCAAATTTTGCGTGGTCTCCTGTTCCAAAAAATTTCCAACTCGTTGCCTTCAAACCTTGGCGGACAACGGTTATTCATTTGATTCAGAGGCGGGCATTAGCTCAGGACACATTTTTATTTACTTCTAACTCAAACCGGTATTTTGAACTGAAACCGGTATTTTGAAGTCAAACACTTACATTGACTCTTTTTTTCTGTTCTTCAAACTAAAACAAGTATTTCAAACCCAAACCGGTACTCTCAAACATTTTTTAGTTTCTTCGATCGATTTCGGACAGTTATCTCGAACTTAACCCGGAACTTTGACACGTTTTTCACTTTCTTCAAACTTGCACCGGTATTTCAATCCTAGATCAGTGTTTTCAACTCAAAAAATTAAATAGAAGCTATTAACTTTAAAATAGAAAATCAAAAGCTTCTATCGATCTTCGGTGACCAGCCTGAGAACGTGGTTCGGTTTGTATAGCAGTTTTGTGGGAACACTTTGAAATAGGATTCAAAATGCTATCTACTACAAGGCAAGCCTAAGCCAAGTCAAGCTTAAGCCAAGAAGAGTAGAACGTTTGGGGGCAGTTTGGCGTGACTATCCTTTCTACGTAAAACAAATAGTGTTTCCATAACACTGCAAAAACACCCGTGCTTCGAAACCCTAGATTAGCCACAAAAACGTCTTTGCAATTGGCTTTGTTCATCAGGGGTTGCCTTGCCTCTGATAATGCATGCCCGTAAACTACACGGTTATAGAGTATGAAAATTGTCAGATGTTTATCAATTGTCTTGAAAAACCAGAAAACAGATCCTAAATTGCATACATGTATTTAAATAAATTCTTTCTACTATACCCCTTCCCACTGCATTAATTGAGCACCAGCCGCTATGCGTAAATTTCAATTAACTCTCGTTAATAATTAAATTTTTATACTTGTTATATAATGTAAGAAGTGAATCTCTACTGCATCTCTAGTGCTATTATTTAAATGTACATAATTAAAAGAAAAGGTTGCTAGTTATTTTAATATTAAATATTGGGTTAAATTTTATATTTACAGCTAAAAATTTAAATCGTGTATGCACACATTCTACCATTAAAAATGAAATTCCAACATAAAGGCTTGCCAACATGCGAAGGAGTGGGTAGGGATATGGTATCAAATACTCATTTACATAAATGTATGCAAATTTGTGTCGTTTTCTAAATTCTCGTAAGGCTACTGGGCAACTGTTTCTGATCATTTCTAAAAACCCCGGATGAGCAGGTTCATTAATCGCGAAGATACGTGCAAACACAGTCAGAATTTTTTTAAGTTGAATCCCACGTGCAAAGTACCGATTCGAGATTGAAGAAAGTGAAAAACGGTTCAAAGTACCGATTCGAGTTCGAAATACCGTTTCGAAATTGAAGAAAGTGAAAAACGGTTCAAAGTACCGGTTTGAGTCCGGAATACCGGTTCGATGTCGAAGACAGTGGAAAAAAGGTTCAAAGTACCGATTTGAGTTCAAAATACCGGTTCGAGATCGAAGAAATTGAAAAAAGTTTCAAAGCATCGGTTTGAGTCCGAAATACCGGTTCGATGTCGAAGACAGTGAAAAAAGGTTCAAAGTACCGGTTTGAGTTCGAAATACGGGTTCGAGATCAGATAAAGTGAAACAAGGTTCAAAGTACAAGAGAAAAGGAAAATATCGATTTTTCCAAAATTTTGAATAAATTTTTGAAAAGAGTTTTTTTTTTAATTTTAGAATTTGAATTTGTAGTTCTGCATCACTCTGCGTTATAACTGAAATGAAAGACCATTGCCCGCCAAGGCTTGAAGGCAACGATTTCTGAAAATTTTAGAAGGGGGGACCACGTAAAACTTGGGAAACCACGGCAAAAATCCCATAAGAATTCAAAATTTTTGGTTTTCAAAAAAAAGTTTCGAAATTTTGAGTAGTGCGAATCCTCACTATATCAAAAAAAGTTTGTTTTATATAAGTGCTCTTTTGGTAGAATTTCAAAGCCGTAGCTCGTGTACACCCCTAAGGCACTACTGGTAAGTGATCTCCAGAATTCACTTTGTAGAAATAATTTTGCAGGACATATCGGATAAAAAATTCTTTTGAAAAATGTTTCGGCCATTTACAAAATACAGTTTATTTCAAATTTCACCTTTGAGGTTAAAATAGACATTGTGGAACCATTAAGTTGATTACACAGGCTATTTAGTCAGGCTGGTGAATTTGCGCTTCATTGCGATTCAATTTGAAACTTTTAAGTACAAACGACGATACTTCAACGTTTCAACCAAAGTCAGGCTCCGATTTCCTGGTACTCCCATATCGATAACCGACTCTTCCCCATTTAAAATCTCAACAATTCGTTTCTGGACGTTTAGTTTGAAAGCTTCTTGCAGTTCCAATTTTTGCTTACAAATGTCCTCATCTTCTTCAACATTTAGTTCAGCTGAGTTTATTTTACCAGTGTAAACATAGATGGTATCCTTTTCATTCGATGTTATGTAGTTCATTATGGGCAAAGCTCCTTCCTTACTTATTACAAACAAATGCATCTACAAAAAAAATAGTATAAATGCTAATTTAGCCGGAAGAATTGGTAATGTTACCGGCGATAATGTCGCAATCTCGAATTGTTCCAACAGTTCTGTTCCACCAGTTACAAGAGATGAAAAGTAAAGGACAACCGCAACTAAAAAAACCGTAGCCTTTCCCACAGACATGTTGGTAGGTACTTCGGTAAGAGAGGATCTGTAAAGTTAGTGCAATGAAGGAGTAGAACGGTACTACAAAACGCAAATAAATTGCACCAATATTTATGCTAATTAAATCCTGAAGAAATAAGAAGAAATTAAAAAATTAAAACAAAATCCCAGCATAGAAGGAAAAAAAACTTTTTGCGCAAATTTGCAATTGGAAAAACATTGACCTCCAAGTGGAAACGAAGCCGCTAATAATCTAAATACTGGTTACGTTTCACACCATTGCAACAACTCTGGAAGATGTTAATATTCATTTTGGTTGCTGGAAGTTAGCTCTTCATCCCCTCAACCATTATTTAGTTCATTAGCGATTTTCAACTTAACCTTGATCGAATATTTGCATGGAAAATTTAAGTAGGTTTTATTTGTTATATTTATGCACGATTATTTCTTTATCCAATCAAGGTTAGGTTAAAATTCGGTAAAAATTGGTATTGATATAAAAAAAATCTTGAGGAGTTTAGGGGCTAACTTCCAGCGACCATTCATTTTCCATATAGACATTGAAACAGAAAATTTAATGCTTAATTACAAGCACACTAAAGCTTACTAACCATAATTTGCAAACTAACCCTAAAATAATCATACCCTGAACTTCGATTATGAGTAAATTAGCATACTGGTTTGGTGGACATTACAATCAAGAAGGTTTTGAAAGTTAACAAACTTTTGACTTTATAGGCTAAAACTGTAAATACCTTAAGGATTTGAGCATTTGCTTGACAAAATAATATCACAATTTTTGTTTACACTAACTAAAAGCGAATAGTTGCAACGCTAGTGAACTATTTAAAAACAAAGGACGTTAGTAACCTTTTATTTATTTATCCAACTTCTTAAGGTAATTCTAGTTAAAATTATAAGAGAAGATTGAAGCCTTAAGGAGAACACCTTGTATTCTGAATATAAAATAACTCATGATTATAGATAACTATAACAGTATTATAATATATTTGAACAAGAGTCTTAGTGTATAATTTTGAACAAAACATATTAACTTGAAATTATTCTCTGCATAGTTGAAAAAAAAACAAGTGTCATAAATGTTTTCAATTTCGTATTCTAACTGCACGAGGAAAGGCAAAGTGAAGGAAAATCGGTTAACATAACTCTCGGGGAGTTGGGGGATGAAACCGTAATCATAACATATTTTTCTGCAAAACTAGGAGCTCCAATATTTATTGCAAAACAATTTTTAAATTTCAAGAACTTTTCAAACAAGTAAACCCAAAATTGTCCGAAGACTTGTAAGGTCATACCAGTTACAAAATATGCATTTGGCAAACCTCAGCGAATACTTATGATAATTTAATTGTCTAATTTTTTATTCGGACGTCCTCCCGTAGCAATTGCACTTCAAAAACTGCATTTCAAAACTACAATGGGTGGTTGGCCCTTCCTCCCCATTTCCATGACCCATAAATGACCCCTAAAACCGAAAAATTGTAGTTGTTTTTGAATTTTTACGAGTTAGATCCTACTTCTTATTATCCACTTCGATTAACAAAAGCTTGGGTACTAATAATTAATGACAGAAGGCAGTTAGTTTGGCTGTAGACAAACTGAAAACACAATGGAGTTCGTTTTTTCCTTGTTCTTTGAAATTCGCGTATGACCTGGTCAACATTGGCTTGTGCTAGTGAGTGGGAGAGGGTGGTATAGGCCTGTTAGTTGACGAGTAAGTTCTTTCGGCGCCTACCCAAGTTAGAACAAGGGTCCTAACCCACCGAACTACGGGCAATGCAATGTAGCTCCTTTAACCTAAGTATTTTCCAGAATTTTTTAAAATTGCAGAGACATTCTTTTCATTTTGGACCGTCATAACTTCAATTTTAAGAAATAGGACCAAAAAAGGCAACAAAGTTTAAGCTGAGAAAGACTATTATATTATTATTAGGTTATTTGTATAAAACTGATTTAAGTTTAGGATGATAATTTGCATTATTGATATTTATCTTTAGCTTTTGGCAATTTTGTCTATAAATCTTAGCTTAGTAATTCAAATGAACTCTATATAGTCTGGCCTCCGTTTAACAGCGCGTTTTATTAATATTGAGGCAAACAGTTGCATATAACAATTAAGACTTAATTAACTCTCATGATAAGCTTAGTTTACTAAAGCCATGTGGATGGGACATTAGTACGGGCTTTTTCGCCCAAGTTGGAACTATGAATATTGAAGCGATAAGCGTTCAAAAAAGGCAGTGATTTCTTCAATGCAATTTTAATTAGGAACAAAATGCATGAAAGTATGGGTTGTACATTTCTTTTGTAAATATTGGTTTTAGCATCATACAATAGATTTAGATACTAAACCACTTCTTTAAGTAGTTGAGCAGCTCTTTAATGGTAATTAATTAGATGTAGGGCTAGTTTAAGTTAAGGTACCTTTCAAAAAATTAAACTTAATTATAAATAAATTTATAAGATACATTGTTGGGGTTCCTGGAGAAAGATTCCTGGAAGACAGGAAGACAGACTGGAAGACAGACTGGAAGACAGAAGACAGACAGGAAGCTAATTTTCAAGTCCTTTTTGCAGCATCCCGATGCTGTGATCCAAATTTCCTGAGGGAAATTGTGCTGGAGAAAAGTGACGTCCGTGGTTTATGACCATAGGTTCGCCACAATGCTGTGAATGCTGCGTTTTGCTTGAAAAGAAAAATTAGGATGGTTTTGATCAACCCAGAGCCTTCTTGACCCGGAAATGACCCATTGACTTTTTTGTACGTGTTTTCGATAATCTCAAACCTACCATTACCCCATAATTTTGTTTTTCATTCCAATAATTTTAATAATTTCTATTGTCAAATGTATTCCGTTTAATGTTCCTACTTCCCCTACTTGGTTGACCGTTTTACCACGGTTTATTAGTAGCGGAAGCGAAGCGAAAGCTACTTGTGTTTTCGTCATTTCTGTCCGTCCGTCCGTCGCTCCGAGGCTCACAATTAACTACTCAACATATTTCAAATCTGTTTTCAGATATGAGTTCCTTGAGTTCCGGCGCATATGAAGTTTGTTTTAGTTTGACCGGAAGTGACCTCCTTAGGGTTCAAATGTATCATTCTATGACAACATGAAAAATGACTCCCACGAAAGCTGTTCCTCGAATATAGAGAAACATTATTTGTATAGGACACTTTTCTCTGTGGCCTCCCTTTTGGGGGTCAAAGGTCAAGGTCAAAGATTTCATTCAATGACAACATAGACAATGACCGTTAAAATAGTTGTTCACCTTATATAGGGGAACAACATTTTAGGGTACTTTTGTCTGTGGTCCCCCAACGACCCCCAAAATGACCTCTTGACCTCAAAATGACCTTTCATGGCCAAACTCTACTTTTGCATGAAACAAAAAGTTATGATAGTTTGAATAACCCCAGAGCCCCTCTTGGCCCGAAACCCTTTACCAAAAAATGACATTTCAAAGTCAAACCCTTTTTTTGCATGAAACAAAAAGTTATGATGATCCCGATGACCCCAGAGGCACCGTTCTCACAAAAATTTCCCTTGCCCCAAAATTGACCTTTCAAGGTCAAATTCTACTTTTGCAAGGATCAAAGAGTTATGATTATCCCGATGGTCCCGAGTACCTGCCCTCTTCAACACTAAATGAGAGAAAGTTGAAACCTGTTGAATGAAACAAATTGAGATGGTTCCGATTTTACCTGATACTTCCTTTACATTTGAAACTCTGTTTTTTATTCTGATAATTAATTATTAATATTATTAATTTACTATTAATTTTCTAATGTCTAATATATTGTGTCTAATGTTCCTACTTCCGATAGTTGATTGACCATTTTACCACAGTTTCTTAACCAAAATGTGAGTTCTTCCTTGAAGAGGGATATTTTGCATCAAACTTAATGAGCTCAAATTTTTGTACAGCATTTTAGGCCTAACATAATTGGTACACCTGCACAAAAAGTGAAAGTTTTATTTATGCTCGCAGAATGCCCATCCACTTGCTTTTAGCTCCAGATACTATATACTTTCCATGGCTAATAATATCAACGCTAATATTGTCATTGTCACATAAAGTATTCCACTTGATAACGAAAAATTGCTTTGAAGTGACAGTTTCTTGAATTGGTTTTGCTTCTCGCCTGGCGTACTGGTATGTCCTAATTCGTAGTATTTCTCGCTAAATGTGAGTAAAACCAGATTTAACAATATATTGAAACCGTTTGTAAAACAACCCGACTCTATCAAAAGACATATTTTGAAAACACCATACACTTAAATGAGACAATTTCGTTTCTTTCCCAAAATAAAAGTCTCCAGTCTTCATGTTTTTTCATTTGCCAATATATTTCTCCCAGGTTAGCAGCATGAGCTACGCACATTGTTTCATTGCAATTTAATAGCGCAGATTCAATGGTATATGATCCAGCGAATTCAAATTCATGCTTAAAACTGCTGAATAATTTTCTATAATTTGTTGACCCTTCTAAAACGAACGAAGAGTTTGGGTATTTTTCTCATTGGGAAACGTAGGCGTGAAGGGGTTCAAAGACTCGACACTTTTCTAAATTGTGTAGGGTTCACTAAAAACAACTTTTGGAAATAAGAAAGAAATCTTCCTGACCACGCAATTATAATCCTCAAGCCTTGATTCAAACCATCTTCGACTTTTTATGTATGGTCTAGGTGGAGGCTTTGTAGTTTCTGTTGTCATAATGCCGCGATAAGTGTATGTCAAGGTGAGACTTCCAAGAAGCAAGCTAATGAGCACCAACCTAAAACTTAGTTTCTTTCTAATCTTCAACGACGTTTCTTGAATCAGTAGCAGCAGAATAGCGGAAGATGTCGTCAAGGAGAGAATGATACACAACCATATTTTTTCCTCAAATGGTTTTAAATTATACTGCAAAGGAAATAAACTCTTGCCCGCTGCAACATGTAAGCAAGTTGTAAGCTGTCTGTTTAACAAAAAATTGATAATTGAGGTGTATTACCAATTCTTCCGATTTTGGAAAGTCGTATGCTTCTATCGCTCTCGCCTCAGTAAGCTTCGAAAGTGAAGTTAGTGTGAAAACTTCAAAGAATTGATCCTTTGCTTGACTCTTTTGACGTTGTACAGCCAGTTTCATTACATTTATGACGGAGTTCTCATCAAATGGGCAAGTTGTGGAATTAAATAAATAGCTGAAAAAAGTAAGAGATTTCTTGATATTGGCAAATGCATCTACTACGTAAAACGTAAATATGCATCTCTCCTCTAGTAGTGGTGCGTTATCGAGATACTTTCGAAGAGGAAAATTTCCTTTAATTGGGATTGTTGATACTCGAACACCACATGGAATCCCGCACTCAAGGATTATCAGTGTTGCATTTTGTGAACGTTGTGTAATACTAGTTTCTCAATCAAACTATTCCAGGTAACCATGAAATACGACTGTTTTCCGTAGCACATTGTCCTAGCAACTGTATTAGATACTTCACAACCAAAAACCCAACGCAGGGAGGTATACGCTGCAATGACTTGTTCTCGTGAATCCGCGAGATGTAGAAATGCCACATAGCAAATTTGCTTTCTAATTGCCCAACCATGGCTCACTTGAGAATCTTGAAATTCAGTTGACAGTTGTAAAACCAAGCTGCGGTAATTGTTTTTTTCTATCAAAGTTAAGAGTAATGAAGTGACAGTTCGTGAAGCCGTACCAGTTAAGACCAATAATATATTTCAAAAAATCCAATTCAGTATAAACCATCTTCAAATATATTAAACATGTAATTAAAAATGTTGTGAGAAACACGAAATTCATGGCTGTCATCCTACATTATCATATATCCTAATGAGAAGGCCGACTCTTTCCGGCCAGGCAGGAGTGCACAGGCAACTCATGCTCACGCAAGATTGAGATGGAAGATTATGCTCTGTACTCCTGCAGCAAACTTTTTTGCTCTCTCATTGGCTTCCCGAAGCCCGAGAAGGAAGGTTGTCAATCTCTCTTCAATTTTTCAATGATTTCAGCACAACAATTGTTTTAATTGCTAATTGTGTTGTAAGTTTGATTTAACTGATTAATTAAGTGATTAATCATTTCTAAACTGCTCATTGAGTTTAACGATTAATCATTTCTAAACTGCTCATTGAGTTTAACGATTAATCATTCCTAAACTTCTCATTGAGTTTAACGATTAATCATTTCTAAACTGCTCATTGAGTTTAACGATTAATCAGTTCTAAACAGCTGATTAATTAAAGTTTATCGATTAATCAGATCTTAATTTGAAAAATAGAGTTAAGCACCTTCCGTTTTGTTCCGCTTTTGTTTAATTTGAAAAATAGAGTTAGGCACCTTCCGTTTTGTTCCGCTTTTGTTTTATTTGAAAAATAGAGTTAGGCACCTTCCGTTTTCTTCCGCTTTTGTTTAATTTGAAAAATAGAGTTAGGCACCTTCCGTTTCGTTCCGCTTTTGTTTAATTTGAAAAATAGAGTTCAACACCTTCCGTTTCGTTCCGCTTTGGTTTAATTTGAAAAATAGAGTTCAACACCTTCCGTTTCGTTCCGCTTTTGTTTATTTTGAAAAATAGAGTTCAACACCTTCCGTTTCGTTACGCTTTTTTTAATTTGAAAAATAGAGCTCAACACCTTCCGTTTCGTTCCGCTTTTGTTTAAGTTAAAATAATAGAGTTCAATACCTTCCGTTTTGTTTCGTTTTTGTTTAAGTTAAAAGATAGACTTGGATTTAGCGTGGTATCTCGATAAACTAACGCCTGAACCATATACTAGGCCAGGTGTAATATTCGGCATTTATGGGAATTTGGCAAACGTTGATTAAATACCATCACGTGTTGCTAAACCCAAAAATAATTCCGAGACCATGAACCGAGGTTATGTTTGGAATTTCTTCCCCAAAAAAAGATGGGGCGCGATAAAGGGATTAGTTCACGGCTGGCAGCCCCGTTTTCAAGGAATCTTTGTTGTTCTTAAAGGCTTACATTTATTAATTAGAAATTTTAGTAGAAAGAAAACTTAATAAATTGTATTTAAAAAAAATATTTTTTGATTTATATTACCAACCTTCCTTTACAAGTTGACCATTAGCTCTGCGGGAATGTCAATTAACGCTCATTTACCTTTAAGTTATTTATATTTTTTGTTCAAAATTCTTTCAAAAAAATTAACACTTGACATTTCGCAAAACAGTTACGGCAATTTCCACACTGACTGACAACGCCGCCGATAGGCGGCGTTACAAAGCTAAAGTATTAAACACCGTGGGGTGTAGGATTATCCTAAGTTCAATAGGAACCAAGAATAATCTGTTGTGTAAAATGTTTCTAAATATTGTAAAATCGAATTACAAAAAAATTAGTGATATTTTAAAAAAAAACAATTTTAAAGGAAAAACTGACAAATGAAAAACTGTACAGCTGAAGCAACTTTGATCAATTCAACATCCACAATTCAATTGATCAATTACTCATTTTATGTGAAGATGCGCGATAAGGATTTTATGGTTGCTAGGGCATTCAGCAAAAAATACACTGAGTATTTTTAAATTCTGGATTCGTGTATACTTGCATAAGATGATTTTTTTTTGTTTTCTAATCTGCATTTGCATAGGTTTATGAAACAATTGTATAAATTCAACAGTTTGCATGGGTTTTCTTCTCGAACCTTAATACTATCATTTAAAAAAATCTTTCATACTCGTTTTAGAGTATCCAAGGACTTTCAACTACTCGACAGTAGAAGATAAATGTCCTATTTTCCAAGGTTACTGTCGTGGATTGCATACGGAGTAGCAGAATCGGTGCCATGCAACAGGTTTTGTTAGGCATTGCAGAAATATAAGGAAATATCATGATATCAATATGATATGTTGAACACAACTATAGCCAACACATTATCTAAAGGATGGTTTTAGAAAATACGGTAATCCCAATCGCAGTTCTAAATTCTTGACCGAACCTTTACGTATAACTGAAATTTTTATGCTGCTTTGGCATCAACCTCAAATTCTTGTTCTATCGCACACCTTTCTTTGTATAATGTAATGCACCTGATGAAAAATAATGAAGTCTAGCAAAACCAGATACTTTCTCCTCTTGATTTCGAGGTTGTCCTAGTTACGTCGTGTTTAGGGGTCTAAATCCGTCGGGTTTTTCAAAATATCCGGATTTGGTATTTTTGACGGATTTTCAAGAAAAAATCCGGATTTTGGTAACCATATAGCCCATATCCTTATATAGGTTTGTAACAGTATTTTGTCAAAATTTAAGAATATGGGAATAAATCCCATACTTCAATCTTTTGTTTTTGTTAAGAAAATTGTGCTTTATATGAAACTCGTCGAATTGAATTTAAATTTTTACAACATAGTATTCTCACTGTCACCTAGAATCATGGTTTTTCACTAATCGAATTAGATGTAGTAAACAACAGCATTTTGTTTTTTGAATACGTTATTGAAACTACTATATCCCAACCGTGTAGTTACCACTATTAATTAGAAATGCGGTTTTTCGTAGTTTTTTTTTTACGTTTTTTAGAATTATTGTACTTATTGCATTCGATGCTCAAACAACTAAACCGTAAAACTTGAATATCAATCAACTGATATAGACCTAAATAAATTAAAATCAGATTTTCATGTTCCGGAGCTTCATCGTTTCTGTTTCGATCGCAAATCCAGTATATATGATTTCAAAATCAAAATACATTGCTGAAAACAAATTTAGTGTGCCTTGTAGTTGAACATGTCAACCAAAAAAGTTATTCGATTTTTAAAATACCGGGAAAAAAGTTTGAAAACCCAGGATAAGTTCCAAAAATCAATCAATACCTATTCTCTTTAACATCATAATTAAAACTCCGGTTTCGCTACTCCGGATTGTCGGTAACGAAACAGAAATGTGAACGAGAAATCTTTAAACTTAAAAACATGCACTATATTTAGCTGTATAATTTACGCTTTAAATACTTAAAGATCATTAGTTCTCAGACCAAAAATTTAATTTTTAATCTCAGTTTGATTTCCATGTCAACAAGCAAATTTCCTGTTAATGTATTCGCTTTCCGGTAAAATCATACAGTGCACTGATTTCAGGTAAGCACATTCTACTTGTACTTGAGAAGATACTTCTCAAAGCACGTTTATCACATTCAGTGAAAAGGTTCGGTTGGATTGAATGGTTACGGGAATGCTTTTATATTTGTTGCAAAATGGTATCCTACACTCTAATTCTAGACAGTTTGCTTAAACCAAGTGTTGGTTATCAACAGAGTAGAATGTTTGAGTGTAGTTTGGAGCATTAAAACTAAACTTAAAAGTAAAAAAGTGTTTCCCTAACCATGCAATCTAACAAAAAGGTTCTAGCCCAGATAAAATATTATTGTATTTATAAAAAACAAAGTTCCACGTTTAGTAATATTTTGGGGTCTAATTTGACGGATTAAATCCGGATTCAGACTGAAAAAATCCGGATTTGGAATGATCCGAATCCGTCAAAAATCCGGATTTAAATCCAGTTGTAAAATTCGGATTTCGACCCTTAGTCGTGTTATAAAATGTTCCCCACCTTACTATTTACTATCAAACTTAAACAATTAATTTAATTATGTAGTTTCAGCAAACAAAAGATAGGCTTCAAACGCCAAACACTCGTTTTCAAGCACCTACCCTGAGTTGTCTTCCGCATGACTACTCATATGATGAACAATACCATAAATTCTATAAATATATTTATGAGAAACGATGTTATTGAACAATCTCTCGTACTCTCGGTTAATTTTTTTAATTATTACAATAAATCACACAATTTAAACAACACAATTTTATGTCGACGTGTTTGAAGCAAAATCTGGAAACTAAAATTATAACAATTCCCTAGCACTTTCAATAGGTATTTACATACTAAAAAGAACCTTAAATCCCAAAAAAGGCTTCAACTTACACATTTTCGAAGCCGTGTTTAAAAAATGTCAAAAATTTATTCAGAGAGTTTCAGTAATGTTGGCTCCTGCATAACTTCGCTTTCTGATGCTTCTTCAAAGTCATCTTCTTTGTGAAGGCCCTTGCGCATAGGCTGCACTGAAAAGGCTTCTCTTTCAAGTGAATCAAAATATGGAAATCCAAACTCGATTTCTCTGAAAAAGTTCTGTTGCAGAAGTGACATGGAAATGGTTTCTCTCCAGAATGGACACGCGCATGACGCGTAAGAGCATCATGTCTTCTGAAATCACGTCCACAGTCTACGCATCGAAATCCCTTGGTCGCTGAATGCACGCTGTTGTGCCTAGTTAAGTCTGCACGTGATAGGAAGGCCTTTGCACACTGCGAGCACGTAAATGGCCTCTCCAATGTATGCGTTCTTAGGTGGTAGCTCAATCTCCATTTGCTTTTGAACGCCCTTGGGCACAGTGTGCATGCGAAGGGACGCTCATCGGTGTGCACTCTAAGATGGGCGTCAAGTGTACCTTGTGTGTTGGCAGCGTAGTCACAAAATGTGCACTTGTAGGGTCGCTCAGCCTCATGCGTTTGCAAATGGACCTTCATAGTAGATTTCCGCGTAAATCGCTTCTGACACACTGGACACTCGAAGGGCTTTTCTTGTGTGTGTATCAAGAGATGTCGGTCTAGGTTGGCCTGTGACGCTGCAGCGTAGTTGCAGTCAGTGCACATAAATCCGCTTACGCTAGATCCAGAGTTAACGAGCTCTTACTGTGCCGTGCTGAGGGCTTGCTCCGTGCTTGCCTTGTACTCATCCATAGTTGCTCACAAGTTGCTCTGAA
>JAQFYP010001339.1:0-15986 GCA_034694865.1 Bilobella braunerae
CAAGGAACGATATATGTGATGTGTATTGAATCACCCTAGCCGTATATTGTTTTCGCGAAGCGAAAACTACGGCTAGTGTTCTATAATCTATTTAATTGGTAACTGTTTCATTATTTGAATAACAAATTTGTACTTTAGAGACAGAGCAGCGTTGCCAAATTTGCAAAAATAAAACTGACACAAAAGGTACATGTTCCGAAAATGAAACGACGGCATGTCGCAATTTGCGTCGTCTTCCAGTGGAGGTAAATTGAGAGTTTTGTAGTTTTTTAAAAGCTTTAAAATAAGCTTCTTTTAAAAAAAAAAATAAGCCCGTCGTAGCAGCAAGGGCATACTAGACCTTGCTAAAAATGACAAAAAAAACACGTATGCGAGAGCCGCCTTCTCGCTGCTATATAGCCTTTCTATTTTAGTAATATAGCGTATGTATGTCTACATTTCATTTTTCTTACAGTCAATTTTTGTTATTTGGACTTGGCTTGTGTAAAAAAAAATGGTTAAATTGAATTCATAAGTTTGACCAAAAAAGCTTAAACTTGGCTAAATGTTATCATATAGGAAGCCAATTGTCGGGTTCTCGGGTTGATACAAACATAAAAGCAGTTCATTTTTGCCACACGTTTAAACATTAGCGCTGCAAACTTTGTCGCCACAACTTGTAAGAAGCGTCGATTTCTGTTTGGAAACATTGCAAATCACTGAGAAAATAAACAACTGCCACCCTCCGATTTTATTAGTTGTCGCCACCCCTAGCTTAAACGGAGTAGAAATTGCCGTTTCAGCAACACTTCACAAGCAGCTAATGCTTGTCAATTAATTGTGAGCCTGTACAGCGTTCAGAGGCCGAATACTGTCCTTGTCATACCGTCCCAAGCCCACCCTCCACAACCGCAACTTTCCAGGCTTCCACTCACCACTACCATGTCAACACTTTTTTATATGCTGATCCCGGGACTCGATCTCGGCAACAACCCAAGTTATGACAAGGGTTCTAACCTCCGGA
This sequence comes from Bilobella braunerae, assembly GCA_034694865.1. Lineage (NCBI taxonomy): Eukaryota > Metazoa > Arthropoda > Collembola > Poduromorpha > Neanuridae > Bilobella > Bilobella braunerae. The sequence continues at coordinate 1,004 of JAQFYP010001339.1, forward strand.
CTACAGGCCGTGGGCAAGATAACGTTACTTAAGTTTATTATGTTTTTGTCCTTCATCCGACTTGTATAAATTGAGGTTAGCCTCAGTTGCTCGAGGCTCAGTCGACGTTTATCCTTTGCTTTAGTTTACTCGACGTTAGTTAAGCGATTTGATTTAGTTTTGACCTTTGTACATTATTACTCTGTTGAAAAAAAGAGTAATAAAATCGTCAGATGTCTGTCTGTTCAAAAAAATTTCAAAGTACTGACTTTGGGTGAAGTAACTAAATTTAATATGAAGTCATACGGCAGGAACTTTTGCAAACGTTAAGCGTAGGATTTGCTTATTTTTCTCACAAACATCTTCAACTTCAAGTCTCTTTGGATTTCTTTGTAAACATACTGGTTTGTACAGTAAAGCGCAAATTGAAGGCACAGTAGCAATTTGATGAGTTTTTTTTCAACAGAGTAGTTTCATTGCGCCGCAGCGCGCTTTTATTGGTTTATTTGGTGTAGCACCCATTACTTGCCCCTGAGTACTGAGTACCCCCCCCCCCTTATTATTAATTAATAGTTAATTATTCTTTAATTACTAAGTATTTATTAAAAACATCAACGTTTTTGTAAGCAGGAAAACATTAGAGATCAATAAAAATAGAACACGATTAACAGAGATATGGCATAACCTTATAGATTGATCACAAATCCGTTGTCAAGCGACCTTGGTTCAAGCCAACCGCAAAAAGCCACGTGACACGAGGACAGGTACGATGTATTGAAGACATAAAATTCCGAATAACTGAATATAGTTTGTTCTGAAACTTTAGATCGACAAAGCTTGCACTATATTTTACCCCATGAACAATCTGCACTAACACAAAAGTCTTCAATTTAAATTCGCTCACATTTTATTGTGTTGGTGTTTTCTCTAGTTGATTACGTTAAGGTCAAGTTTTGATTATTTATCCGTTTATACTTTCCTTGTTAGCATACAGTATAAAACAAACTATTACACTTAAAAATAAAAGCCGTAATTTTCTTATTATCATAAAGTATATGTCATTGCGGGGCTACACGAGTGAGGTTCCAAGAAGGCACACAACTATGGCATACAGGAAAACGGGATCAAATCCCAGCAAAACTATCTTGGCTTCTAATTGTCACAAACTAGCAAAACAATCCCGGTCTAGGACAGTGTGCCCTTTAATTTGCGTGTTTCTTAACTTTGATACACCATGATTGACAGAGTCTTCACTTTATACTTAAATTGTTTTACTATGACAAATTCCTGAGGTTTGGCAGTTGTTGTCTGGGAAATATAAGACATCCCTGTTCCAGGACCGGCTTGTTTTGCGTAAAATTTTAAAAGCAAAACTGCTCCAGGGCAACGTATATTTTGATTTGATCCTAATACTACATTAATTTTTATCCGAAACCGACAGAGACATAAATTTTAGTGGAGCTTCATTTAACGATATTTTAGTGTTTAGGGCGGGCTCATGTGTGGCGTGTAATTCCATAAGTAAAACATACCCTGCGGTCGTTTGCTGACCGCAAGAATTCAGGGCTCGTTTCAAAAGTATCGTTCAAGTTCAAATAATTGTTTCGTCATGTTAGACTCATCAATCATATTCCAATTCGGAAGTCATTTCTGAAACCAATTTTTATAACCTCACTGTCAGCAAATGACCATTGAGTATTCCTCATTGACCCCTTCGGCACCTCCACGGTTAGATGGTTCTTTTGTAAGGTTAAAAATAAGCGAAAATTGGTCAAAAGAGGGCTCAAAAGTACCAAAATTTTAAAAAACGGCAACAAACTCTGTTTTGTGAAACAGAGTTCAATGCCGTGCTAATTTTATAACAAACCTTTCGGACCAGAAGGGTTAGAATGAGTTAGATTTCTTTGTTTCCAAAGAGGTTTGTGTGGGGTCTACAACACAATTTGCCTGACTTAATAATTTGTAGTTACATTGTCTAGTTGAACATTTTCAAAACCAAGCATGGCGACAATTTCTGTCATGTATCAGCATCTCGACTTTCTGGTTCTCGATTATGTAGAACGAAGACCCAAAGAAGGCTTGAAAAGTAAATTTGTAGACATAAACACTGCAAGTTGAAAATTACTAACCTATTATAACCTTTATAACTTACAACGTAATATTGCTCAATCATACTTACTAATAACTTACTCAAATACTTACCCTAGGTTGCTGAACGCTGTGGAGCAGGACTTAATTTTAGACTTGAGAAAATTTACTGCTTTTATTATAGGCGAGTTAAAACAAAATGACTAATACTCTCACCCCAATTATTTTGTAAATGCGTTATACAGTAGTATTTAAAAACGGCATGATTTTTTTTAGGGAGAAGTCTTTGCCCACTTCTTTTTCGGATGAAAAGTACAAGAATAGTTCATTTTCCGATATGGAACATACACCGGGTAAACAAATGCCAAGTCAAAAATTTAGAGTAATGAAAAGGATTGGAAAATATCTAAAAAAAAAAATAACGAAAGCATGAGGGTTTCGAACTCCGAAGAATGAATTTTTTAGGCAGACGCCTCCACCAATAGACCACCGCACCGGTGTAAATTAGTTTTCAAGTAGGTAACAAAACAATGCATCGAGCAGCTCCTCGTCACGCACTCACAGACATGGTCTTTTTAATGTAGTCTACCAACGAGTTCAAAGCATTCTGTTAATTTTAACTACGAGTAAAAATTTATAGGTTGTGGATCAAATTCTGATAGGCTTAGCTACAAGTTTCAATTTTTAGGTTTAGACCATATAACATATATATATATAACATATTAATAGATGTTCAGAACATGGAGTTTGGAACTGGCGACGCTGTGCACACCCTTGTGAATGATCTACTCAACTTGACCCTCAAGAAATGCTTCCCGCCTCTAGATACATTGAGCGTCAAGTTGAAACCATGGCCACTAGACCACGACAGAAGCGAAATTAATATACGAGACGTACGAAACTTGAAACCCATGTAAGCGTTGTGTTTTCAGAGCTACAGTACCTTTGTTTTAATGTTTTTAGGTCGAGGACGCTCGCAACCTATTCTACTCCATTGGCAATCTCATTTAACACAAGAACCTTAAACTTAAGTATTCTACAAAGTATTGCAAATAACTTCATAGCTAAACAATGTAAATTATGCAAATTTACGATTTCAACTTTGTTAGGCAGACACACATTTTTCTATCAAGTTTGTCTTGTATAGCAAGTTGTCATTCTTCAGTGAGAGAGAATTGCCAGAAAAAGTAAAACAGTTGAAAAGTAAAGTTGAATTGCACTAGTGGCCATCTACCCTTACGCCAAGCTCTCGTAGACGGGCATTTAAAAAATAGGTTACACTGGAAAAACTTAAAATCTCAAAGTAAATGTACAAGAATTAAGTATAATTTGCCGATTTGATTTGTAAGTTCACTTAAATCAAATTACGTCAAGTATAACGCAGAAAGTCAGCTCAGAAGTTAAACATAATTTTGTCACTTTTCTTTATAAAAAACCATAATTACGTTAAGTAAATACTAAACGTTTCTTTATTTAGGGTAAGCAAATTAGTAAAAAAAAAGTTTGACTCTGGGAGGTTACAAGTTGGAAAATGTACTTCATAATTCACACACATTGCATTTGCAGCTGCGACGACAAAAGTGTCGCTTTTAATCAAAGTATTCTTTCGCCGTATTTAGTCGTATTTGTTGCCGATTTTTTGTTTTGTTAATTGACCATTTGTGGTTATGTATTCATACGCTGCAACTGCAATTGTTATTTAAGAAATTGCTCTACCAACTTTGACTTTAATGCTCTCATTAAAATTAGCGTAACATTTATGTTGAAATTACTAGAACTTTGACAAATTGGGAATAAATTCCTACTTCGAAATAAAAAGTGTATCAAATAGAAGTATAAATTCTCGGTTTTGAAAAACATAAGGTTAAAAGCAAAATTAACTATTTTGAAATGTATTGTGCATTGTTGTTAGCCGACAGGCTTGATCAACCATTTTTAGCATAAAGTAGCATACATAAATTTTACAATAAGTAGTAGACATCGTGCGTCGGTTAAGTTCAAAATACTAGGGAAATTATGGAGTTATTTGTTTTTCCAGTGTACAAGTTCCAATATTTTTTTAAATTTACTTTTTCAAACAAAACCCTTCCACAACTGCCTTTGTTGAGCTAAATTTATAACAACCCGTTTGAGGCTCGAAATAGGTTAGATTTGGTGTTTCAAACAAGATTTTTGTTAGGATTCATCACATTTTTTTTTCATACAACGCCTAAAACTCACCAGTTTGTAGCTACAGAAAGCGAAACATTTTCAAAACAAACATGGCTACAATTTGTGCCATGTACCAGCATCTTGACTCCATGGTTCAAGATTATCAAGAACGAAGACCAAAAGAACTTTTCAAAGGCGAATCCGTAGCATTAAATAATGTAAGTGCAAAATTATAACCTATTGTCTTAATCGACAACTTATAACTTAACAAATGTAACTTAAATGTACTTAAATGATACTTACTTAATTACTAACTTCAGGTTACAAAACGATGTGGAGCTGGAGTCACACTCGAGGAAATTTATTGTTTCTATTTTAGGCAAGTTGTTGAAACAAATAGTTTTTAGAACAAATTTGTTTAATGTGTTCTTTCCCATTTTGTTTCAGAGAAACGGCAGTGCCCACTGCTTTCAAAAACGAAACTTACTTAAAAATTCCAGGTACTGAAACAACGACAGGTCGAAATTTGCCTACAATTCCAGTTGAGGTAAGGAGAGTTTGCAAGATTATTCTACGCTATCTATTGCAATCGTTTATGTTTATTCTACTCTATCTATTACATAAAGATATACAAGCCCGTCCTACAACAAGAGCACGAATGAAGAACGCCCAGCTCAGGTTTCTAAACCTGTTTTTTTTATTTTCAAACGTTTAGAATGCAAAAGTAGCTTTTTTTACGCACTCACAACAAGAGCATTTTCTTTTTAATCTAAGAATGCCGACCATATAATGTTTTACTTTTTGTGGTTCTAATTCTTGATCAAATAATGAGAGCTAAGTACGTTTGTTCGTGCGTAGAATTGTACTTCAAAGCTACAATTGTACTTCGTCGTTACGTCGTTATATTAGACGCTTTGCAATTGCATTTCAAAACTCAATTGTGCACTTCCGCCTTGTTCGTAAACCCAGCAGCTCCCATAGATTTGCAAGAAAGAAAACTTTCGTTTTGAAAACAAAGACTGGCCCAACGTATCTCATCCAAAAATGGCATTGTTTTGCTAGTTTCTCATGTATTGTATCTTTTCATAAAGACGATAAATAATAATAACATAAATAATAGAATCATTTAGTTTTAACTATGAGTTCAATTTTTTTTTGCAGCTTATTGAAAAAATCCTGAAATACTGCCCAGCCGAAACGCTATTTACGTTCAGGGTTCTCAACCGAAGCTTGAACACATTGATTTGCGCACACCTTCGAAGGGGCCACAAGAAGCAAGTTGACCTCACCTCATCTGGGACCCTCGACAGGTTCTTGGACACATTTCAAAATGGAGTGTCACTGGACTGCCCATTTGGGTCCTACAAATTTGAGAAGGAAAACACAAGGACCCTTCGTATCCTCGATCTGTTAGGAGAAGAAATGAGCTTTGTGCGATTCAGGGCCCCAAAAAACATTCTGCAAATTCTTGGCAAAATGCCGAACATCAAAGAACTATCTACCAAGGAATGTCCAATGTTAGGAGACTCGGAGTCCCTTAAGGGCCTTCAATTACATGCCCTTCGCTCCCTCACACTCTATGGGCCGAAACAAACCCCTCCCCTATCCAATGTACCGGAATATCTTAAGATTTGGCTTCAAATTGCACCGTCTCTGGCAGAAGTCGTCTATAAGAGCACGGGAGGAGTCGACTTCGCACTCGAGCTGATGGAGCTATTTCGCTCCAACAAACGGCTCAGAAAAATTTCTTTCAACGACGTTTCTCTATACGTTAATTCTTACGGAAAGGTGAGTACTTAATGTGCTATTATATACTAGTTGTCATTATTTTTATAGTCACTCAAATTTTTGCGGTGTGCGTGGGCAACAATGACAATAGCACAATACCCCAATTTTTTTTACCCTCCAAATGGAACAAAACACAATTTTTTGTGTTACTACCCAAACTCATCAAATTGAAATGTAGCCCACTAAGCCTGTCCTAAGGCAGGGTACCCTTGTTTTCAGACCCTTGCCTTAACTAACGTCTAAAATTTTATTGGACTCAACAGTAAGTCTTTCTGTAAAACGTTTTTGCAGTTTTTTACTAATATAAAAAGTTAGCCTGGTGAAAATGACCCTTGTGAAAATGACGCCTCACCATTTTGCCTGAAATGACCCCCATAAACCCAAAATGTTTTTTTTATAGTTATTCATAAAACTAATTGCAATTTGAGTGTCCCAGGAAGCAAAAGTTGGTGTAAGTAAAGTCAAATGTAGAATTTATTGGTACTAATTCAACAATCTACTTGTGTACGTATGTTATAAAGTGTTTACTATCATTTTCGTAAATGATTTTCAGATTTCAATAAACCTCGACTTTAACTCCTGACTACTGCAAGCCTCATGCAGTTTCTGCTTACGATTCCTTCATCGCCCACTCCTTTTCGCACATTGAAACTCTTGCAATTTCTCAAAAACACGGATTCACAGTTCCAAGTTGCCCTAATCTCACAAACCTAAAAGTCAACGCGTGGCGTTTGTCGCCGCAACAAGAGTCAATTATCCTCCCGGATAAGTTTCCTGCTCTCAAGCACGTGACACTCCACTATCCAATAATATACAACAACTTTTTTCAAAACTATCAAAACACAGTTTTCCCTACAGTGGAGTCTCTGCGCGTCAACGAAAGAAAATGGGTTTTGAAAAGAGAAGAGCCCATATTTCACATTATGTTTCCAAGGCTGAACAGTCTCTCCCTCGGTGGGCACTTTGACAAGGGCTACGTCAATTATTTTTTAAACAATTTCCATGAAATTTCTACTCTCAATTTGCATAATTTTGTGTTGACCCTGAGCTCGCTTTTCCCCTATTCAATGTCCGAGGTTGAGGATTTTGGGTCGACTCTACGCAGCTTTGACACCTATCTGTTGCATGTAGATGAGGATCTCGGGGTACAGTGGGCCTTCTCCAACCTCAAAAGTGAGTTATGTGGCTGATTGAGATATTCATACTTAATATCACTCCGTTTTCTGGGTCCTGATTAGATTTAAAGTTTTTAGGTTATGTGTAATAGCGTCCTTACCTAATCAACCTTACCTTTTTGCTATGCTCTGGATCGAATCCCGGTCCACCCCTTCCCCCTACCAGACTGTAAGTTTGGTTAAATATTTTGTTCGAACGCTGAATGAAGTGTGGGTTACTTTTTCTAATCAATTTCCTACCGCTAAACAAGTCTGATTGCATAGCTCAATTGGTTAGAGCAATAGTCCGAACAACTAAGATGTGGGTTCGAATCCTACTCCGGTTATGATTTGTTTAGTGGTTTAATCCCATCCTTTCAAAGTGAACTCGAATTTTTGTTTAACAATATTTGCCAATAATAATAGGAAGTAATATAACGTAAGGAATGGCCAACTATGGTCAATTTTTTTTGAAAATGTAGCTAAGGGCTTCCATGTATTGGACGGTGCTATTTAGCTTTATTTTAGTGTTAATCTAAGCCTAGATTAGGTTTGGTTTAGGTTTATCTAAACCTAACTAAAAATTAAAACTTGGAAAACAGATGTGAAGAATCTCGGGTTTGAGGTCAATGACGCCCTCCGCCGCCTTGTGATGGATCTAATAAACTTGACCCTCAAGAAATGCCTTCCGCCCCTCGATGCTTTGACCATAACGTTCAAGCTAACTGCGAAAAGTCACGTGACACGAGAACAGGTACAATGTATTGTAAACATGAAAGTCTGTATAATTAAATGAAGTTAGTTCCGAATTCTTAGATCGACGAAGCAGGCACTCTATTTTACTCCATGAGCAATCTGCACTACCACAAAAGTCTCGAATTTAAATGTGTGACAAATGATGGAGTGCACTTGTGAAGTCGAATGCTTAAATTGCACAATTAAAAAACTGTATTTTCAACTCGTTGATTACATTAAGGTTTGGTTTTGATTTTCATTGTTCAATCATGCTCTCCTTGTCAGTAAACAGCTCAACGCACCACATTATTACACTTAATAATAAAAACCGTATTTTTGATATATTAATGAAACAAACGTTAGTGCGGACTTGTAGGGGAACTTCCGTGGTTCCCAAAGACAAAAATTGCACAAGACTAGCGACACAAGCCCATTCTTGCACGGGGGGCTGGTTTTTGTACTTGCCCTTGGTTTTGCTACACTATAATTGTAAACTGTTTGATCCATTGATTTTTATTCAAAATTAAGCGGTTGCTACGTCGTTCTTGATTTTTTGAAATGTTTAGGGAAAGTTTTTTTTGACAAATTATGGCCTTTTTCCTTAAAAAATGGTAAACAATTGAATATGATTAATGATTATGAATGCTATATCTTGCATGTGCCTTTCTATGGTAGATTCTTCAAAAATTTAAAAGCTTAAGGAAACGTCCCTTAAGGGTGTTCTAATGTTCTGATGTAATTTTTTTGTCAGAGAAAAACCCTTCTTTGTGAAACAGAACAAAAAGTTTGAGCTAAATTTATAACATACCTTGGGGACTCCAATGGGGTTACGCTTATAGTTTTTTTTTCAAACAAGATTTGTGTAGTGCTTCAGCACAATTTATAGTTTCAAAACCTTAGTTCTAACTTAATATAACACACTCTCAATAGTTTGTAGCTATTTACATTGAAACAATTTTGAAACAAACACGGCAACATTTTTCGTAATGTATCAGCATCTCGACTTTTTGGTTCACGATTACATGGAACGATGGCCCAAAGACTTCGGAAAAAGCAAATTTGCAAATAGTAGTGAACCTTTAACTTATGGTAAGAAGCGTGGCTGTGATTCCTTCAATCGGTAACAAATTTAAGCTGCAGATAAGCCAAATTTACTTGTGTTACCTACACGTAATTCTGCTCTCACCTGTAGCATTTGTCGAATTTTTAGTCTTGCAATAAGTATAGACTCTACTCAACATTAAAGAAGAGTGGGGTTATAACTTGTACTTAGCAAGTACACTCCACACAAATAAGAATTGGTGCTGAAGCACCAGGCTTATTCAAACAAAACTCATATGCAAAATTGCAACAAACTACAACTACCTATAGGACAGGTCCCTTGCCATAACTAGTCGAGTTCTGCTGCTCAAATGTCAATACACCATGACGTCAAAGGTTCACAACCGGTATCTAAGCTGTTTTCTTCGCAAGTGTTTTTTACCCACGAGCCTTGAGAACCATCACTCGAGTTTGATTTTTATTGTATATTAAATATTCACTTTTTGAATTTTATTAAAACTCATTTCCCATAGCGCCGGACTAAGTATTTCATACAATTATAACTCGGCCATATAGCAACTACAGTACTTTGAATTTATACCATGCTTTTATACTCATGACAACAATGGTACACGAGTTATATGTATGAGAGTTTTAATAGGCTGTTACTTCCCCAAACATTATGTTTCATTTGTCCATTAATATAAGGAAGAGTCTTTGTAATAAAACATCAATCAAACAGATAATGAGAGAGTGGTTTCAAATAGAAATGCGGCAAAGCTACTGTTTCCATGCAATTTGCGCCGACTACAGTGGTTCCTTTGGAATTGGTCTACAATGACTGCTTGACCTCTATTGACCTCAAATACATTTTTAGGAAAATAACGAAGAATACTTCGAAAAAAATTTGTCAACAATGAGAAAACGTAAACCACTACTAGTTGACTTTAATTAGCATTCAGTAGATAGTCAATGGCCTCAACTGACCTCAGTATTTTTAGGACAATAGCGATAATAGCCTGTAGAGGTCACAAAACGTCAATTTCCGGTCAAGGCCATGTAGCATATCTACTGAAAGGTAATAACAAAGGGAGTTTAAAAATTGTATTTAGTGACCTTGGAATGTCATTGTATAGCATGTAAGGGTTGGACAGTGACCTCCACTGTCCAGGCCTTAACTAAATGAAATGAAGGGACCAACGGGTACTTAAGGGGCTCTTTGGGCCAAGGCTGTGTTTATTGGACCCTTAAAACCTAATCTAAAGCCCTCTAGGGCTAAAACTAACCTTATGGCCTAAGGCCTACTTTAACATGTGCCCTTAAGGGCCTAAACAAATACTTAAGGCCTATGGCCGACAAAGGGAATAGGGGAGCCTTAAGGGAAGGGCCACTTATGGCCATCAACTAATTGTAATCAACTAATAGTGAGGTCATATCCTCACAAGCATGTAGAGGTCACAAAATGTCAATTTCGGGTCAAGGTTATGTAGCATATCTACTGAAAGGTAATGACAAAAAAAAAGACATAAATCGTACTTCGTGAGCTTGGAATGTCATTGTATGGCGTGTAGAGGTCACAAAATGTCAACTTCGGGTCAAGGTTATGTAGCATATCTACTGAAAGGTAATGACAAAAAAAAGACATAAATCGTACTTCGTGACCTTGGAATGTCATTGTATGGCCTGTAGAGGTCGCAAAAACCAATTTCGGGTCAAGGCCATGTAGCATATCCGGTGAAAGCTAATGACAAGGTGAATTCTATAATCGTATTTGATAACCTTGAAAGGTCAATTGACCTCAAATTGTTCTTGGGACAATAGCACTAAATGTCACAATAGGTAAATTTCGTATTGCCTGTCCTATATCAACCAAATGTTGTAACATTCTGGTTGCCTTGTCCCTCAAACTTTTTGCAAAGTAGTGTTATATTTAGAAAAATTAGCGCAAATATTTAATCAACGAATTTTAGGTAACCCCAGACACTTTTTATACAAAAATAAGACTGACTTGACCTTAGCGCCGTCGCTTCACTTTTTAGGACAATAGTGGAAAAGTTGGCCAATGACCCTAGGGTAGGCCCAGTCATCTAGGGTAAAAAGCCAACGGTCACCATGTCCACGTTCTTGTCCGTGTGGGGAAATAGAGTGAGTTGAGGACGTTCACTTTCCTGTACGCATAGGTATGCATATAGCTTTTGAAGTTGTAGGAGTATTGGGTGTTAAGCCTTTTGAAAAATCAAAAATAATGGCTTGAGTTCGAAGTTTGTTTTTAGACACAATTGACAGTCATGACAATAGGTTCAAAATATAGTTACTTCACCGACAATATTAACTGAGATGATATTAACTACGTAGCAGAGTAGCTGATTTTCGATTTTCAAATCGGCGTTAGTTTTTTGGCCATTTGGTATAAAATATTGACTTTTTTAAGATTTTCTTGCGTAAATTACTGAAATTAGGTCATTTAACTAAACTCTTGTCAATTTCTTGTCAACTATTTTTCTTTAATTTCTTGCCTTTTCGTTTCTTTTATAGTTTTGACTTTGTAAATAATGTCAGAAATACGTAATTAAACCATTTTACGTGGCAGATGTATTTAAGAAGTAAACATTACAAAACCATGTTTGTTTGGATGGCTTAAAATTTGTCTGCCATTCGAGTATGTATTAAATTTAAAACGTTTATTTATGGTAAAAGCTGTGCATTACAAGAACGATGTTCCTAGAATTTTTGTCGGATCGGAAGCCCAAAATCGACTAACACAACCAGTCCGTAATACTTTTCCGAGCTGGTAGACGTACAGAAAGCTTACAATTATAAATACGCTAAAGACTCATTCCACCTATTGTCGCTTGGATCGATTCTTTTGGTATTTGACCCTAAAGTTGAATGTTGTAAGCGGTGTAAACTGTAGTAATATCTGATTTGTACTCAATATTATCGTAAGTTTTTCGGGGTTTTTAGCCAATTTATACGTACGTCTTTTGGCCGTTTTTCGTACGTAGTAGCTCACCTCTGATCATGAGTCTTGAAAAAATGTATTTTAAGTTTGAAAAAAAATTGATTTTTGTAAGTTTTAATTTTTTTAAACGTTTATAAAATAAAATAAACATTTTAAAACTAATTGAAGTTCGCTGAGTTTGAATCTGTAATTAGATTTTGGCGGTCTCTTAAGACAATGTAGTTATGACCTGGAAAATGTAAGCGACCTTCAATTAGCTTAAAAATGATTTTTTTTAAATAATAAACTTGTGAAAAAGCTTTACTTTAAAAAAAATTCTAAAACTTACAAGAATCAATTTTTTTCTATTTTAAAAGAATGCATTTTTTTCATGATGGCTGGCGAAGGCCGGGGGATAGAATATGGCCCATGACCGAACTTTAGTTCTGAGCTCATTTTGTCTTGTTTTTAATGAATATTTTTTTTAAATTTAACTAATGTTTACTTTATCTTAAATAATTAAGAAAATTTAAAGTTAAATTGTTATAATTTGTATTTGGTATAGTGCCCATCTCTACATTGGACACTAGGGGTGAAGTGTCTATGAAAACAATTTTGGTGAAAATAACTTTCTGGTGATCTCATAAATTTTAACCCGAGTTTTAGGCCGATCTAATGGTGCAAATTCAATTTTCGATTGTCTGAGCTTCCTGATTAACATTAATTGTTCAAAATTTCGCCTAACGAGTTTAATGACGTTGCCCCGGAGATCTAGAACACAATGATTTCAACTATTAAACATTACTTAAATACTATTTAGAAAAAGAAGCAATTTTATGTGAGAGAGCCGTGCTCTAGTGTGTCGCTAATTTCCGGACTATCCTGACAATTCTGTCTCATAATATTTCAATTGGAAAAATTCAATTAAATCCTATGTTGATACTTAATTGATACATGATACTTAAATAACTCAAAAAGCATTTCTAATTAGTTTTAGTTATGACTAACAATTTGCAATCATCAAAATTTGAAAAGTAGAGAATTACAGTTGTATTTAGTTGTATTACAATGCAGTACTGTAAACCATTCTACAATTGACGGTTGTATTAAAGGTAATTTACTCGTTCAACCCAGATGCCAGTAGCAATAGTATCGTTATTTTCCCAGTATTGTTGCCTAGAGTATGCGTTTATAATTAGTAACAATGTTAGACAAACAATTGCAAGATAACAATGTTAATAAATTATAGGAAACTTAGCTCGAATTTTGAAAATTGTATGATTAGGAGATGGAATTCTGGAGGTTAGCTTGAACTAACGTTCGAAAGGACTAAGGATTCCTCGGACTCACCAACTTGATCAAGTAAAGAAAATACTATGCCTTACACCCCAATTACACAAGGCAATTTTGAGCGGCAACAAGCAATTTTTTTTTGAAAAAGGTTACCACGGCGCAGCAATTGTTTATTAAGGTTTCCGGTGCACTTACACGAATTTTCTTGCTTTAAATGCCTTAGAGACCTAATAAAAGCAACTAGAAACTATTAGTAATTAGTAAACGGCTGTCGAAAATTGTTGAACAAGCAATTGCAAGATAATTATTTTAATAAATGCTAGTTGAATCTAATTGTTCCGAGACCCCTAGGGGCACAACCCATTGCCTTGACCCCTGGCAAATTAGCGTGTTAGGGGTCCATTTATAAGTATTCTTTAAGCAGAATCCGACTTTTAAACTTTTGTGAACATTTGAGGTCAAATTACCGAAAATTGAAAAAAAAATCTCAAAATTTCTACACCACTTTCCGTGACCTCTGGAGGTCAAGTTTGACACTCTAGGGTCGCGTGTATGGCAGACTCGGATTTAGTATCCAAAATACATGCTAGGTTCTAGTTTTTCGCAAAATCGAACAGGGAGGATTTGGTAATGATAATGCGCTGATGTCCTTTTGAATTTTTCTGAATTTAACAGGTCGTGCGTATTACTGTCCTCAATATCCAGGAGATATAGGTAAAGTTTGACAAGTTTCTTAAGACTGGTTATTTACTTTTTTAAAGAAAATTTTGGACCAATTAGCGATGAAGATTTAGAAATACAACCAAAACGCACTGTTAGTTTGCACCGTGCACTTGAAAGGTGAAGTCTAAGATGCTATTCAAATCCATACAGAAGTAGACAAGATTTCAAAATCAATCAATCCGAAACTGAAGAGATAGAGGCGCATGACTTTTAATTGAGATTTTACGGTACTTTGTGATTGGAACTTTGCCAAAACAAATTAAACGTTGAAATCATTATTAAGATTATATATACCAATGATTTTAAAGAATAGTGTACAGAGTACTCTACTAATAAAAGTGCTCATGTCCAAGTAGCGTAAATGCACAAAAATTGTATGTTGTAGGAGATAAAGTCCATTTAAATCGTATGATATTAAATCGTACGGTTTAGACAAATAATATTATTTCACAAGGGTTATTTCTTTTACTTAATAACTTTTACAATTAATATTAAACTGTAAAGTTATAAATAAGCGACAGGTTTACTAGTTTGAAGAATTGAGTATCTGCTTCGAAAGGGTGTTCATTATTCTTCTTGTGTGAAGATCATGTTATGCATTCGTGATACACAAAATTAAAATACTACTTAGCATAATAATCCATTTGAGTGATGTCGTGTAAGGTAATTGAACACTGTTACAATTATCCGTTAAACAGTAACAATTAGAATCATTTGTTGGTACAAAGAAGACTCCAATCCTTCCTTGGGGCACTTCGCAAATTTCGGCTTTCAGTGGGCCACCAATTAACCATACGCATCTTTTACGAACATCCGGAAGATCTATAAGAAAATTAATGTGTTTAGTTTATAAACGTAGAGATATACAAAGGAAAGTGAATTACACATTTAATTAAATTATGAGCTGGATTATTGCTAAGTCCAGGAAATTTTAAATTTTTCGTCATCTATTTCAATAATGACTACATTCAGTGTGATTAATTTGGTAGGTAATTGAAATCAAGTACTACTTAAAAATGATTATGACAGCGATTAATTTTAGGGAAGCTTTAAAGTTTTGAGTCAATGAATGAAACTTAAGGTTTGGTTT
>JAQFYP010001340.1:0-15985 GCA_034694865.1 Bilobella braunerae
CATATTGGCGACACCGGGACTCGAACCCTGTCCGTCCATGGCTAGGGCTCAAGGCTCTAACCACCCGGCCTTCGGGAATTGGACTGAAAACATAGAATCTGAAGTCGGCGGAGAAAAAATTCTAACCCCGCATCAAATTACGTACTTAATTGCTGTTGTAAAGGCAGGAAAAAAAAAGTGTACAAGATAACAAAAAATAGCTTCTAGATCAAGTCCGAGAAATTCTATAAATAAAAATTACTTTGGTACTGCTATTATATTCAATAAAACTAAATTCAGCTAAACAAAATTGTGTAATATTTTTGCGTTCATTTCAATTTACAGAAATTCATGTTGAGGTAAAGGAGAGAAAAATCCAATTAAATTTATTGCATCAATTTTATCGATTTTAAACTTCCTTCCTGCAAACTTTTTCCGCCACTCTACAACATGTACCGCTAGATCCTTTTGTACCGAAAGTAATGTACACCACCTCATTGATCACATCCCCCACAATTCACCGTCAAGCTTACTCTCAACTGTAAACACCACGCTACACTTTACCTTTTAACACATCACATTCTCCTACATCATACATGCCCGATGAGTGATAAAAATACTTGTGTAATGTGGCATGTGTTGGAATGTGTAATTAATGTTAACAACTTGACCTTGATAAATGGGCAAAATGAAGTTAACTAAAAAGATGCCCTCATTAAGAAATTAATTATCAGGTACCCGCTGCATGAACTCATTTAAATGTTGGTGCCTTTCGGTCGAACAATAGATGAAGCAATCCAAACTGAGCTGGTCTAATTTATTTTGCCTATGTATGGCTTTGCAATTAATTATTTTTGATCGTTTGTGGTGGGGTAACATGGTAAAGGTAACCACAAGATGAACTCAAATTAATTAGTTGGTGACTGCTACATGAAATCATTTACAAAGTTGGCGGCCTTACGGATATTTAATTGTTTTGCCCATGTGAGGTTAAAAATTAATTCTTTTTGCCCATTTCTGACGGGTGACATGATAAGTGGTGTAAGTAAAAAGAACCACAAGATGACCTCATTAGGAAATTAATTAGTTGGTAAAAATCGCTTTTAAGGTTTTATTTTTCATTCAGCACATCGATTTTTAACGTTTTTAAACGATGTGTTTGAAAGAGTTTTAAAAAAAACGAAGTGAACTTATTTAAATTTTAGCACGACTGAAATCTCAAACTGAATTGACCTAATTTTACTTTTTAATTATTTTGCCGATACATGGTTTAGAAATTAATTATTTTACCCATGTAAATTATTTATTTGTGTAGATTTTGTCCATGTGTTGTTTGTGATCGAAAGTTGACCTTGATAAAGGGTGAAGTAAAGTTCACCACAAGTTGACTTCATTAACTTGGATGTGAGAAAATTAGTTAGTTGGTGACCACAAAATTTTTGGCGACTTTTGGTCACGTGATCGGGTGGGAGGAGCTTATGGTTCGAGGTAGCCAACACAGAGAGGAAAAAAGCAATCAGAAAGAGAGAAAAGAAAGAAAAAGAGGGTGGGGCTGTAGCATGGGGACGGGGGTCGGCTCAGGGTGGGTGAAAAAAAGGGTTTATTCTCAAATCGGTTTATCATAGGATTTTGCTGTCCGAATTACTAATGAGATCTCCTCAACTGGGCTATCCTATGTTCCGTAGGTAAATAAATTTTGTATCCTTTCCAGATACTATTGATTACGTCCGAGACATAGTTGTGGAGAAACGGGCTAGTCAAGTTGGTTGTAACTTTTCCTCGATACAAATTCAAGAGTAGGATACAAAGAATTAGGAATACGCAAGGTATGACCATGGAAACGTGTAGGCAGATAAATTTACGATAAGCTACAACGTCTTGCTCATAAAATATTTGTAGAGCTAAAAACACTGGTTTGTTTCTCAACTGAAACTTTTTCATGATCACAATTCACAACGCTATCAATGCTACTGCAAGTGCAACGCTTGCTATCCAAACATGTATGCTGAACGGTACCAAAAAGGCTACAAACGACACAACGTCTCCTTTCCGGCACAAGTAAGGAAATTTAGGGTTACCGGATCCAGGGCGTATATGTGGCTATTTGGAGGCGTGAGGAACTCTCCGGTAAAGCGTAGTATTGGATACAAATTTGCCTTTACCTGGTGTTCTTTCTGCAATTCACCAAGACTTGTTGTAAACAATTGTAATAGTTCTACGTTTTTGACTTGTTCGCGCATTATGCGATCATTCATAACGTTCAATACAAGTTCCTTAACATGGGCGTACCATGGAGTTGCCTTACTATAGAACGATGTTTCTAACATTAGACGTAAGTTTGGTGCATTTTAAACTTTCCACCTTTCAAGTTTAGTGGTGCCTTCATGTACATTGCTACGCGTACCCTCATATTCCCAACGCATAGAACATTGATGCAGCAGCAACTTCCCGCTGAGCGTATCTAGCATCACACGAAGTCGTACTCGCTACTTTGTATAATGCGTTGACGAGTACAACGTTGTCAAGTTGGTTACGTTCCATCTGAGTGAGAGGCCGCAAGGAACGGGAACTTTTGCAACAACCTCAAAACTACTATTGTAAAGTACAACCTCATGCGTCGGAAATGAGTAGATGCTCATGCCTACTAAAAGTAGCGTATTTCTGCAATATTTACAAAGGCCGATGTTTGTCTTTGTTGGAACGTGGTAGGGCTTACGGTGAGTTGTTGATGCCCAAATATGGTAGGTGTGACGACCGTAACAAATAGCTTTTGGATCTCCAATGTTACATTTGAGGAGCCAAAATAAATGTTGGGAACTATTACAGTACTCCGATGAAGGTTAACGAATAACAGCACTTGACAAGTTTGTTCACGATCGTGAAAAAACGCCTTCAATTTGGTTGTTGTCGAGTTGAGTGTAACGTTTTGCCGCACTGTTAGAATTTCCTTGGTGTAATCGTCTAATGCCTTATGCAACCTGATATTATAGTGTACTAGCTAGTGTGAACTTCAAATATCCGACGACTAACTGCGTAGTTCCTTGTTCCTCATTTTGAAATTATCATTCTTGATTGAGTCCTAGTCGTTTGCTCAATTTTGCAAACAGAATTTTTATTACATATAATTATATCTGAGTTTGCATGGAAGTTTGAAAGGTTTCCACTCAATATACAACATAACAAGTAAGAAGGACGTAATATATTGAATACGAAGAAAAAATTTCGGTTTGAACAAAACCAATTATAAACCTGTTGTTGACATAATAATATGTTCTTGTTCTTTACTTTTCTTGAAGCTTAAACCATAGTGATAGTTGCAGTTTTCATGTTTTAAAAGTTTTATTAACGAGATCATATATATGTACACTGGATATTGGTAAGAAACGTAGTCTTTTGACAATAGTAGTACTATATTTTTATTTATATTTATAATTGTAATGGAAAAAAATTAATCTTAAGAATAATAATATAATAATAATAATAATTCTTAAAATTAATTTTTTTCAGTGCCATTCAAGCGGCGTTTTAATTAAAATTAAAGTCCTTTTATCGGAAGACTTGTGATTCACTAGTAGATATAACGCGAATTGAATATGTGCTTTTGTATGTAACAATTTTGTTTATTGAAGGAAAATGTACAAGTAAAATGTATTTACTACTACAGTGCACATTGAATATCGCATGTATTCAAAAAGGACTGTTCAATATAATTTGATGTCAATTTTCCATTTTCCTCCTTCTCTTGATTGGAATATAACAAAACTTATCTTGGTTTTGTCATCGACAGTCAACTAATTAAGAAAGAAATTACATATTGCAGTTTATTGTTAGTTGAAAAGATGGATTTACAGTTACCATTTCGTATTCTTTTCCCACTCCTTTTTTTAAAAACTTTGAAACATAGGAGCTTAGTGCTTCTTTTGGAGTTTCAGAACTAAACGTTGTCCTGGCCAACGGGTTTTTGATGTCTTCTGGTGAAGTTAATGCACCACAAGAGTTTCTTAGGAATGGTTGCTTTCTTCCGACGTAATTGTGCCTGAATTTTTGTGCAATGGCAAAATTCTGTAATTGAAACAAAAAAAGGAAAGGAATTAAAAAAGCTACCAAATAAATATACGTACAAGCACAAACACGAAAACCCGTGTTTCCGGATTTAAGGGTCTTCTGAGGATAGCTCCAGGGGTCACGTAGGTCAAATAGAGAAGAAACGGGTCGTTCTCGTAATTAATTTTTTATAGAAATGATTGTATGTGGGTATATTGAATGCCCATATGTGAAATGCACGGTATAAAGAACAAAATATCAATAAGAGATCATTTAGAGCTATGTAGTTAGTTCCCTATTCAAGTGGCCGAGATGGTGACACAAAAAGTCACTCAAACCTCATCTAGCCCTGGAGCTGGGCATCTCTCTTTGTTTTTGTATTAAATTTTTTAAGTCACTGTTTGCCAAAAACGCCGGTGGCTGCCCTTATAAAATGATGTTAGACACTACAATACGAATTTCCTGCTATATCCACAACTTACACTTATATTAAGTATAGATATATAGTAAACTATATACATATTAGAATACTATAAATATATATATATATATATAAAACTGGAACGAAAAACTTTCTAAAAAAACAGCTGAATAGGTTGAACAATTAACAATTGCAATCATTTACTTACGTCTTCGTGTAGTGTTAATTCTCGCTTGTTTAACTTTAGCCGTTCGTCGTTGATCAAGCGCAGTGGCTCATGACAATACGTTTCAAATGCAACCACACTTTTGACCGAACCATCATCACATACGGCGTAACCAAAAGAAACAGCAGAAATGTCATGTGGGTTGACTTGATTTAACTACATAAAAAGTAACAGCAAATGAAAAAACAAAAATATGTTCCAAAAAATAATTCCCGAAACCTCCATTGTCGTATTACACTGCAAAACTAGTCGGTTTTGAATAGATCCGAAAACTGATTTTAGTTTGTGGTGTATTCCGATTCTCTGATACTGAGAATAGGGTTAGAATAACCAGAGATTTTTAAATATCCCGCATACAAAATCTCAAGAAATGTAAAATTGGACATGTTTTACAGGGAATAATATAGATGAAGTCCATGAAATAGGTTTTCTAAAGTTTAGAATAATAAATTGTTTTTTCTTACATGTTGGTTAGACGGAGATTCTGTCAATGCTCCTACACTATAACGTATGCGGTCGTCAATAAAAACATGCTCGTAACTTGGTATGCGAGTTCCGAAGACTAGCAATCCGCTTGCATCTGGTAGAAGAACCTTAGTGACATCGTTTTCGCTGAAATATTTCTCATGAGCTAGATCATTGGTCAGTTGATTCAACTGCAATCCAAGTGTACGTTAGAGTCAAATAACTTAAGACACATGACAATACCAAAAATGCGCTTATATGTACAGGCAAAACTTACTTTTGGGTTAATTGCCAACGTCCAATTCAACTGGTAGAGTGGAAAAGAATAGTTATCCTTAGCATTTCTTGCGTAGTAATTATCTCTTGCAAGTGTAAAGTACGTATCCGTCAAAAGCAGAACACTGCACGAAGCTGTTTCATCGTCTGGAGTCCAACAGATGCGATAATTTGAGGGAACGTCTGCTGCTGTCTACAAATTATGTATAACGTGTGGTGTAGATATGTAAATCGTACATGTGTCTGTAGATTTCAAAAATCAAAAATGCTTACTTCCGGTTTTTCTAAGATGCTCGTTATGATCTTTTCAGCAGGACTTTTTTGATCATCTAGGAATACCGTAAATTCCGTACATGATCGTAGTACATCGCCTTCTCCTGCACTTTCAGGCGTTTTGGATGATGAAGATGAAGAACTTGCTACAATATTTTCTTTTCGTGTTATTTCGTAACTAGTCTCCTTTATTATACAAATAATTTGGCAGTTAGTTTTTGTTTTTAATAAAAAACTTAAAGCCAAACAAGCCCGTCCTGGAACCATCCATGGGCTCACCTCAACCCGAGGACGGACTTGTTTGGCTAGTGAGAAATTATAGTTTTATCATAATAGCGAGTTTGAAAAAAGAGCAAGAAGGATGTTAACAGTAGAAATCCTATTTGCAATGCAATTGTTGTTTTTAAATGTGATCCGCACGCATGCGATAAAATAGCGATAATTAGTTTGGTGGTTTATATTTTTAGTTCTACGTACGTCTATACTCAGACTTAAGTTGGACAGTCTGAGTAAAGAGCAATGACGCTTAAATACATAAATTGTATTTATTAACGTTGAATTTTCCCGGGGAAAATTAGGTTGGAAGTAGTCACTCAAATCTTCCGCAACTTCACTGCTCATCTGAAATATTTATGACAACTCACGTAAATCAAAGTATTCTTACTATGCACAGTAAAAAAAAATTGCGCGTACCTCCGTCGGTTCTCCAATACTTTCATTTCCAATAATTTTCGCTGTTAGCGCCATCGTTACGGTAAACCGGGAGGTTGACGCCTCGTAGTAATATCCAAACCCAGCATGGAATGAGCAGTCGTTTAGCTATATATGTACATATGCATGAAATATATTTTTGCGTAATCTAGCTTTAGATTTTAAGCTCTAAAAATTGTTTTTTTCAAAGGTGTCACGCCATAATCTCTAAAAAAAAAATCTCTGCAAAATAATCTCTGCAAAAAAATCACTAAAATAAAAATCTCTGCAAAACAAAAATCTCTGCAAAAAAAATCTCTGCAAGCTAAAAATCTCTGCACACTAAAAATCTTTAAATAAAAATCTCTGCAATTAAAATCTCTGCATAAAAATAATGCGTTTTGTGCATTGTCGCCACTCAATGCAATTCAAACTCGCACAACCGTTACCGTTGCGAATTTTTTTTCGACCACATCCTGTTAATCGTTGGTTCAGTGACGAGTTCTTTTCGTTGCTCCTGCCGCCGGAGGCATGTAGCATGGGGCTTATTTAATGTACCCGACGAGCGAAGCGAGGAGGGGCGACATTTCAGTTATCCCCGCTTAGGTTAAACCGCATAACCAAGTTTTGAATTGCAGAGATTATTTTCATGCAGAGATTTTTTTTAGAGATTTTTAGTGTGCAGGGATTTTTAGCATGCAGAGATTTTTTTTGCAGAGATTTTTGTTTTGCAGAGATTTTTATTTTAGAGATTTTTTTGCAGAGATTATTTTGCAGAGATTTTTTTTTAGAGATTATGGCATGGAATCTTTTCAAATACCGCGTGAAAACCTATTTGAAAGTCTTCGAGTTTGATGTCTTCTAGTGCTGTTGCATGCACTATCATTTGGAAAAATGAATAAGGTCCCTTTTCAAAACCAGGTTTTGAGGCATCTTGTGCATAAAGGTTCAACTATAGAAAATTTAAAATTATGTTCACAGTGCCTTGCTGAAGTGGCATAGTATTCCATACCTCATCGCGAACTTCAACTGTCTTACAATATGTGTGGAGTTCCGCTAGCAGACATGCGTAGAATTTTTCAAATTTAAACTCAAAATCGTACTCATTTTCACTGGTACTGGATATTTCGACGCCAACTTTTAGTACGTCACGGTCAAGTAGGAACTAAAGAGTTATCATTAGATTTATTTAACTATGAACAAATTACATTATCTTCCTGCTTGATCAAAATTTATCAAAATTTATCAAAATCTAAATGATTTTGATTTTTGACAATTCGACAAAAATAATGACAAAAATTACCATGTACAGCAATTCATCCCAGTCAAAAACACCGTCGTCAAAGATTCCGTGCCTTTGCATGAGCTTAACCAAGCAATCATCGAGCATATCATGATTTGGGTCATCTTCAAATTTTAGGTTGAATACATGTTCCGCAAAGGGCAGCAATTCTATCATTAGACAAAAAAAAATTAATATTACAAAACTAGCAAAGACTCAAAAACTCGTTTTTTCGGTTTTGAGCGTCATCTAAATAATGGGTTACATAGGTCGAGTATAAGATTTAAAAGATTGTACCCGTAATTTAATTTCAAAAAATTTAATTAAATTTTATAAATGCCTATCTATTGAGCTGAACGAGCAGTTGCGATCGGGAGGAAGAGAATTTTTGTGCAAGCGTAACCGACATACAAAAGCATTTGCGCTGGAGAATAAATTTACACGGGTAAAGGCGACATATGATTAGGACAAGTAATAATAAATGTAAATTTATAGTACAAAGGAAAAAGTTTTTGGACAAAAAAAGCTAAAAATAAAAGGTTTGATTTTGAAGTATAAATTTTATTATACGCTTGGGCATGGATAAGGGAAAAAAGGGGGTGGACCCACTGGGATTCGATCCCAGGCAAAGCTTAAAATTAAGATTGCTCGTCTTAATCAGCAAGTACATCTTATGCGGCACCTGAGAGGTCAACCAACACGTTATTACTTGGCTATCACATAATACTTTTTTATACAAAAACTTTAGGATTTTAATTATTCCTTTATAGACAAGCAAGCCCGTTCTAGGACAGGATATTTTTAATTTCAGCAGAATGAAACGCATCTAATAATGATGTGAAACGCGAGATACTTCTGAGTGACATTCATATCAACTTACTGTTTATAGTATAAGGATAAAAAATCAGTAAAAATTGATTGAGTCAATTCATATGCAATCGCTAAAATTTTAAAGGTTTAATAATTGATTGTGCATTCGCGATAGTTACGGAAACTTAAAGTGGGAGTCCCTAATAGTCCGAAAACTCCGAAATCTCCAAAAAAAAAAAAAGTCCAAAAACTTAGGTAAAATTAAAGGAGTCTGAAAAATCTGAAAAAAATCCAGAGGAGGGGCCAGGAAACTCCAGAAAAGCAGAAGAAATTGAACTGCTCAGAAAACTTCGAAACTTCCAAAAAAAAAAAAAACTTTTCGGACCTCTTCAATTTTTTCTACGTTTTTGGAATTTTCCGGAGTTTTCGGAGTTTTCGAAGATTTCGGAGTTTTCGGAGATTACGGAGTTTTCGGAGATTTCGAAGTTTTCAGACTATTAGGGACTTCCCTTAAAGTAGGCATGATTCTAATTTCACTCGATACCTGGATACTCTTCAGCGAATTCCTTTCTGTGCTCTTCTTTGAGTTTGATTATGGTTCGGTTGAGGTTATCAATTGTATCCCAATCCTCCTTTGTAATATCTGATTTACGAGAGAGACGGACAATTTGTTTACACAACTCATGCCACTGGAGCACCCCGTTCACTAACTCAATGAACATAAACCAAAGAGACATAACATCGTCACGAGGGCTAGCGGCTGATCCATCCTGTGTAAAAGTGCTCATGTATTCGTACGTTCCGACTCGTGTGTTGGTGGTTTGGTTTTCCATTCTAATTCCATTTTCGCGGTATCGCTTCGCATGCCCTAGGTCTCCCAATTTGAGGATTGATTTGCCTTCATGAAATAAGACCAAAATATTCTCGGCCTTGAGATCTCGGTGCACAAAATCTCGTTGATGGATGTGCTTGATGGCCTTCAACTACGGTTTGAAAAAAAAAACGTTAGTCCTCATTAAGCATGCTTAATGTGTACTTGAATTTTAACATAACGTAATTTTAAATACTTAAACTTTCTGGTCCACAACACTTTTGATAACCAGGAACTCAACCTCATTTTAAACATCCGGCATACCGTTTTACTTTATAACAAATTTAATTCTACAAACACAAAAAGCAAATCATATCGTACATAATTTTAACGTTAGTAATAACTTAAAAAATGAAGCCTGTAATTTGTGTTGCTTTAGCCTAATGTCCAAGATATAGGATAAAAAAGATCTACCGTTTTTGAACTTGTTCGTAAGTTTTTAAGTTTTAAAACATTTAAAACTTTTTAAGGGGAATTTTTAGAATTTTTAAAAGTTTTTACAAAAATTACGTTACTCACATGATGTAGACTTGAATAGTTTTTTTTTAAATTACATAGGAAAATGAAAAACTAATTGTAACTTGTTAAGTTACATTAAGTTTTAAGAAAATCACACTATCAAAATTTTTTTAAAAAGCGGCAAGCCAAACGCCTGTGTCTATATCCGTTAACCTAAATAAATCAAAATTAAGGTCAAGTGCTTAAAGTACTGCGTGGTAAGTTTTTAGGCATTTGAATGTTTGAGTAAAATTTAGGTTTTGAGATTTATCGGCTTTTTTTTTAGTTTTTAGGCTTTTTTGGTCATATTTTTTAAAACTTTTGAAGAACTTAAAACCGTATTTCTAAAATCTTTCGTGTGCTATGTCTGCTAATGCTAATGCCAAATAAAAGCTTGATTGATTAATAATTACTTTAAAACCTACCATTTGCCTAGCAAATAAGATGCTTGATTTTAATGACATTCTGAATCCGCAGAGTTCTACGAGATCAAATGCATCACACATCATCAGCTCCAGAACAAGTGCATACGCCTCTGAGTCATGCTTCGGTGTTCCGGCGTCAAGAAGACTTACAATGTTGGCTAATGATTTGTAAGGTAAATTACTAAAGTATCACAAAATTGGAACAGCATGTAGAGCTAGTCTTACGATGGTTTCCAATGGCCTTGTAGGAGTCCGCTTCCGAGCGAAGCGTCGAAGGACCCTTAAGAAGCAATAGATACGAATTTTATTGGTGCGTCTTTTTATTTATGTTTTGTATACTTAAAGATTAGGTACTAAAAATGTAACCACATTGTACGAAGCAGTACAATGTCTATTAAATTATTAGCAGGCTTGGACAAAACATTTTCGCAGGTTTCCGCACAATTTTTAAACTTTTTAAAAATAATAAATACTATTATTTAATTAAAGCTTTTAGCGTATATAAGGGTATAACGGATACTTGCGGAAGTTCGATAACTTCGAAATCGAGATAGTTTCTCAACTTTTATTTAGTTTCTTATGTATAGAAACTAATGGGATTCCAATTTTCGCCATATCGTTATTAAACATATATTAATTTAGTAAAGCATTGATCTAAACAAATATTTCATTTCATGTTTTCCTAGCTTTTACAGAATATTTTGTCCAAGTCCAAGATTATTTATTGTATGGACTTGGATCGGATTGTTTTTAAATTTATGATTACCCGCAAGAAATCAAATTCGGAACATTATTACCATGCCTACGAAGCGTCTTTTAGTCCCTAGCTACACATTTTTGCACAAATTATTTTGAACATTAGCCTACGTGTACGAATGCCCGATGTATGTTTTCCAAAATAAATTATCACCGGTTGGGTGAAGCAATGTTGTCGAAAAAAAATTTCAACGTTGCTTTACCCCAATCGTATCACCTCAAAATTCTCGATAGTAATTGTCTTATTTTTTGTGAGACTGTCATTCGTGTTTTGCAATTGCATTGGCATTGCAAAACCACAATTGCATTCGAAACCAAAACAGCTTCCGAGTATTGTAAATTAAAACAAAAATCCCCCTTTGTGTTTTAGCATTTTGTGTCGAATTTTTTGTAATATTTTTGAGAACTTTGAAAGCAAAAAAAAAGCTAACCAGCTTTACTGCAACAAGTTCTGCATTTTCTGAGTCTCTTTTCATTCCTGTACAGAGTAAGGCATTTCAAAATTGTTCAACAAATAGTCAACACTGAATTTAAATGTGATAGTTAGGCTCACCATAGAGGACCGAACCTTGACCTCCGCTCTGGATCATGGTAGCGGTTGCATACACAACATTACCCTGTGCTTCACGAGTTAGTTCTACACCGTCCTTCCATTCCGAATCGATAAACTGAAATATTTAGATTGGACGTGTGAGCCAAATGGACACTTAATTAACTAATCAATTTACTAATTTAATTGTGAACGTAACGTTAAACTGTTGAAATTTGCCCAGCTCAATTATTAGAAAACTCTATTGGGCTTATGAAATACTTGAACTTTATTCATGATGTAGTGCACATACAAAAGCTATATTTTTTGCCGTACTTCGTAATGTAAGTGGCCAAGATGGTCGCCAGACATTGGCGTACTCGTCGTTTCAAATATTTTTTGGTAACAACAAAATACCTCATTTTCTATTAAAAAGTTTATGAACATAAGACTAGCCAAGCAAGCCTGTCGTAATACAACGCTAAGATATACAATAAAACATAAAATAAATATAAATTAAAACTAAGAACAAGATGTAGTTAGGTTATCTAACAGTCTACGGATAAAAGGTATGGAGAATATAAAAAAAAACTATTTAAAATGTTTATAAAAATATTTAATACATTGCCGCAATAGGGATACCCTTACACGAGGTGTTAGGCCTATGTATTCGCCGAATTTCGATATAGTCTTATTTAGAGCAACCTCAACTGGCTCATTAGCGTCTGATTTTGTAAATTTTGCCTGCAGAAAATTCCCTCGCCCGTATTCACTCAAGTTGCTCCAATATTCCTTTATATTCTAAATAGGTAAAAAAAAAGTTTTAGTTTTTAGAATCGAGTTTTCAAAATAAAAATAAATCCGTTGCAAGTGTAGTGGTCACACAAAACACTCCCATAATGATACAGTAGTAATACGCTACTTAATAACTAGCCTTTGGAAACGAATTTTTACAAGTAAGTTTCCGTGTCCTTACGTACTCTGAAGCTTACCTGACGATCAAGCTTATGAAGATCTACTGCCTCAAAAACAATATTTAACTAGTTAATTATGATTAATAATTATAATTAATATATATAAAAGGCAGTTTCGTGAGGTTCCCGTCTTAGGACGGGTTGGTGACCTTTTTATATATGAAACAGAGTTGGCGTTGAATGGATGATTTCTCCCTAAATTGCTGACACGGTTAAAAAAGCAGAATGAGGACAATTAAAACTTTTCGGTTTATGTACGCTGAAGTTATCTATAACATTTAAATAACCCCAAAACGATATCTACCAAATTAGTTAATTTTGAATAATAATTTGTGATAAATAAAGCAAGGAAAATGAGGTTTACATAAAAAGGGGGGTTCTCACGTAGTAAGCTGAAGTTAACTTCCACTTTAGTTTGCCTCAAAAATTCTAATTAGTTAATTGTGCTTATAAACTAACAATAATTAACTTTTAGATATGGAATTGTAAGAAGTATACTCCCGTCTTATGACATGTTAGTTTGTTAGCTTGATTCAAATTACTGAAAAAAAATTGATGATAATTCTCAGTTGTAAATTATACCAGATATTTTGATGCGGTCAAGGGTGCCACGCCGCTGGGAAGACGTGCGGTTCTTCCAAATTTATTAATTTGTTTCAGTGCACCTTCGAGGTCAGGGTTGGCTAACCCTATCTGCGCAAGAATTAGGATAAGAATTGACACTTTTGCCAAATCACAAAGCTTCATTTTTTTTGGTATTAACAGATAACTAAGGTGAGAAGATATTTAGGAGGAAATCTTTGTTTTGTCAAGTAGAATGTTTTTTTGAAGAACCCAAACAACTGCTATCACTGAACATAATTTTGGTTTTTATAGCAATTTGCAGCCGATTTAGCCGCTCCGTAAGCAACTAAAAATGTTTACAATAGTTGGCTGATAGACAACTCAGCTCTGAATCTACAGCCAAATAATTCCTTAACTATACTTAACATGTTAATTAGCTGTAGAGTTATAATCTTAGACTGAGTGAATCTGAAAAGTTTTCTGAAAAAAAAAAGAATAACGCAGCTAACAGCGTTATTAAAGATTTATAATATGAGCAATCGGCAACATGAGGAACAATGTTGTTGATTTCCCGGGTATTTCCTCTTGTATCAGTTTATTGTAAACCTAGCCAAATCGAATAAACCGTGGTAAAGCGGTCAACCAAGTAGCGGAAGTAGGAAGTTTAGACTATACTAGAAATTAGTAAATAAATAAAATCCTTAGATTAGAAAAAGAATTTGGAGTGCAGAGAGCTTTTGGAGGTCAAGGGGACGGGAGGCTCTAAGGTCATCTCGACCCACCCAAATTTTGTTTTATACAAAACTAGGCGCTGACTTTGAAAGGTCATTTTGAGGTCAAGGGGTCATTCGAACGAACGAATTTTGTTCGGGTCATTTCTTTGCGTTAATTCTGACCTTCAGCTGTTTGCCTTGTAGTTTTAGGTTCTACAGAGAAGGTATGCCTTAAGGTTTAGGTTCAAAACAAAAACTTAAAGCTAGCCCTACAGGCTAAAAAATCAAGGCTTTAGGTTAACCACTTGCGGGTAAGTGGAGACTCCCCAGAGGGTACCTTCTTTCCACACACTCTATCCCCGTAAACCAAATTCCTAAAAACTATGTAACTATGTGCGAGGAAGAGATTGGTTTTCCATCTCCGAATAAACCGTGGTAAAATGGTACCCTCCAGTAGCGACGGAGAATAAGCTGAATTATTAGAAAAATGTAAAGCAATTAGACCTGCAATCAGAAGCTGAGAAATGCTACCAAATATTGTTTCAATGGACATGGAACCGAGTTGCATTTTTTAAGCCAACAAATAAATTCTACTCATTTAAACAAATAAACCGCTGCAAACGCACGTAATCAAGTAGCGTCTTGAAACACATGGGTCAAGAGAATAATAGCAATAAACCAAAAAAATCCTATCTTTTGGTTTTGGGGGTCATTATGGGAGGCATCTAGGGGGCACGGAAAGTGGGCCGGGGGTCAAACTCGTCAGTGAGCCTATACAATAACTTTTTATCTAAAAGAAAACTAGCAAGAAACCAAAAAATCCGAGTTTTTAGTTTTGGGGGTAATTTTGGTGGTCATTAAAACGGGACCGGGGTCACCTGGGTCAGTCAGGAACTTGGCCTCAATATTGGCCCGTAAAATCTTCTCCCAAAAACAGATTTGAAAGAAGTCAATCCGTTTGAAAGTTAGAGCGTACTCGAACAGACAAACGTACCCATATATTGCAAATGAACACCGTTGTTGGATATTTCTTTATTAATTTTTTAATACCGCTTTTTAATAATAATTATTTTATAAAGGATTTGTCAAAACAAATAAAAAAAAACATTTTCCAGCAACAATTTTCGCTAAAAAATGATTTTTTTAAAACAACATTCACAACAAAATATCGCCAACTTGCTTCAGAAAAACTATTTTTGTCATCTCCAGAACAGCTAAAGAAAAAACTCCTACAGCTCCGAATTTGTGCTTGCAAAGTAATACCATGTATATATGTGAACCATATTGACAATATAATCGGCAGTAGATATTTTTTTTATCATGATTTGCTACAACCCCCTGAGGCTCAGCCTATGGGGCTCGAGGGCGCGCTCTAGCCACCCACTAGGGGGCGGGGGAGCCCTATGGCAGTAGATATAGAACCTTTTCACCCCTTCCCCTTGACGTATTGTAAGGGGGGTTTGTTTTAATTACTTTTATGCCTTGTAGTGTTAGGCTTAATTTAGATTTGCGTTTAGGTTTAGAGTTAAACCCATGACCTAAACCTAGCCCTACAAGACATAAAAGCCAAAAAATCAAAACATTAGCAAACATCCCGGGGCAGAGGGTCGGAATTAGGATTGTTCTGGGGTGTCAGTGGGTTCCCTCAGGGGTAAATTATTTTTGTTTAAGGAAATGAGGGGCCAACTTGTAGATTTGAGGGGATGAGGGACTGACGTGTGAAGGACAAAAAACAATATATTTTTTGAGAGGCTTAGGGGCCTGCTTTTTGAAAATGACGAGTTGAGAGGCCAGCTCGTCGGTTAGAGGTGGCGAGAGCCCCGCTTGTCGGTTAGAGGAAGTGAGAGGCCAGCTGGTCGATTTTAGGGTTTGAGGGGCAAGCTTGTCAATTTGAGAGAATGAGGGGCCAGCTTGTCGGGTAGAGGGGGTGAGAGGCCAGCTAGTCGGTTAGAAGTTGCGAGAGCACAGCTTGTCGGTTAGAGGGGATGAGGGGCCAGCTTGTCGATTTGAAGGTTTGAGGGGCAAGCTTGTCGGGTAGAGGGGGTGAGAGGCCACCTTGTCGGGTGGGGTGAGAGGCCAGCTTGTCGGTTAGGGGGGGGGGGTGAGGGGCCAGCTTGTCGGTTAGGGGGGGGGGGGGGGTGAGGGGCCAGCTTGTTCCTACAAGGTTACCTAGGTAAAAAGGTACAGAT
>JAQFYP010001341.1:0-15984 GCA_034694865.1 Bilobella braunerae
GGAGGGGTTGAGAACGACGACAAATCTGATTGGTGGAGAGGCGACAAATCTGATTGGTTCAAATCTGATTGTTGTAGAAAAGGACCTACTCGTTCATTCGCTAGTAAAATCCGCAACGATTTCAAAAAATACTTTAATGGCGCAGGAGCAGTCGCTTGGCAAGAAGATCGTATTTAATTAATTATTAATCATCAATTACTCTAAAATCTCAGTTCATATTAGTTAAATAATAATACATTTTGTACAGTTACGGTCTGAAGCCTTCATTTATTTAAATATAATACGATAATATCCTAAATCAAGGAAAGCGCGGCGATCGGATTGGCCAATAGGCCAATACTCCGAAGTTTTTTAGCAATTGTTTTCCCCACTGACTCATACTCATCGTTTTCTTCAACTCCAGTTTTCATACTATGAAATTCTAATTCGAATCGTAATACCTTTGCGATGAATCATTCATCGCCTATTCCTACTCGACGTTCCTTGTTGGTACTAGCGTTCCAGGGTGGCCTCTGGACAATGGCTCATGTTGACATGGACTGGAGTGACCTGGCCAAATGCGGGAGTGTCTGGTGGACAGCCCGCCATTGGCCTAAATAACCTCCGCTGACACGACTATACTGGTTGAGCCTTTTCTGGGAATGCGAATTCAAGAATGCGCCTTCCTTGACATTTGCACTTGTCACTCGATTTGTCCCAAGTACATTCATGATCTCTGACAATGTCAATTAGCACTTGCTCAGTCTCCTCGCTGAAGCCTTCCTTCAATCCACCCATTTTTCTGAGTGAAATTCCAATTTGCCGGGAGGGAAAAGTATGGCGAGTAGGCATCGTGCCTACTCGCTACCCGGCAAGGGAAATGGCGAGGGAAGGCACGAGGCAAGGGAAGTGAGGACTTGTTTCCCTTGCCTGCTTGTTTACCGCCGGCACGGAGGCGGCATGGAAACAGGCAAGGGAATGGGAAGTATAGCACTGTGCACACGGTAATTGGCATGGAAACTGGCATGGCACATGGGAAGTAAGGGGCCGGCATAAGAATGAGGCACTTTTGGAGGAACTTGAGACTTTAAAGTGTTGAAAATTAAGTATTTTGAAAGTATATTTTTAATTTAAACATTCTATTTGCGCACTTTTATTTTTAAATCCCAGAAACTTTTATTAACTGATTTCTACAATGGAAGAAGAGTATTAAAAAAAGTATGTGTTTCTAAAGTACTGTGGGTAAAATCAAAAGTTCCTATAAGAAATCAACAGTTTAATGCCATATCAAACAATTGATTAATATTAAATAGGTAAGTTATTCTTGCAATTTGCAATTCATTTATTGCTTTGGTGTTCGACAGATAATTACGTACAAATACAATAAGACAAATACAGTAAAAAAATAAGTACACATATATGTTTACAAAATGCATCACTATGAAGAGCTAATATTGGAAAATTGACTGTAATACATTCGGGTAAGCTTTGGATAAATAATAGCAATAGCCCCTAGATCTCTTGATGGCTCCATTGAAACGGTGGTATAATTGTACTCCAATGTCAAAACTCAATTTACTGATTCATGAAATAATTGATTTAAAGATCTGTAATGGATAGATGCGGGCAAAGTTTGTTGACATACAAAGGTCTCAATAGTCTATTTAATTATGTTTTGCTTTTGTGAACTCATACCTGCTTAGCAATTTTCGGGGTGCTTAAATCTATCCTAAACTATCCCAAACGTAGATTGTAAAAAAAATCTAAAAAAATAATTTGTGTAGTTTAAGTGAACAAGGAGATAGCAAGATATGCGCGGATGATAGAAATCTAAAAATTTCTCT
This sequence comes from Bilobella braunerae, assembly GCA_034694865.1. NCBI lineage: Eukaryota > Metazoa > Arthropoda > Collembola > Poduromorpha > Neanuridae > Bilobella > Bilobella braunerae. Next base: position 1,824 of record JAQFYP010001341.1, read on the forward strand.
TTTGCTACTTGAAAATAAAATTGATTTTTCAAGTAATTTCAATTTTATTTTTTTAATACTTAAAACTTTTAAAATGTATTTGAGAGTTTGACAGTTTAAACAGTTAGAATGAAAAACTTTGAGAAATGTGAAAACGTAAATCAAGAAGTGTTATATTATTAAGATTAAAAAATGCAGTGTTGTGTGGTAAAAATTTACACCATCTTTTCAAACCAGTTCTAGTTGCATGTATTAGATGGCAATGGAAATTTTTAGCTCATGTAGATGAAATTTTTTTTGAAAATCTACATAGTTACAAAAGAAAAAAGATAATGTGAAACGCATATTAATGATACAAAACAGAATACCCATCTGTGGTGCTGTGTTTGAAGAAGTGGAGTTTCTAATGACCGCCCCCATTAGCTGCAAAAATTTTAGCACATTGTCGCAAAATTATTTCACATATGTCACCTATTTATTGTTATATATATGTACGTATGTATGTATGTACAGGGTGTTTACCGATGGCCGGATAAATTATTTACTAATTTCCCTTAGCGACAGCTAAATTTACTCGTTTCAATGCCGACATCAGCAATGCAGTAACTTTTAGAAATTTTAAAAAATCAATTTGTTTCATTCCATAAGCCCTAAATAGGAAAACTGTGGATTTGAAGAAGAAATGAGATCGAATGAAGATTTTCGGCAACTTGTGCATCACCGAAATCGACACTACTGGGCCCGGAATGCTATTTCCATATTAGGATAGGTTTGTTTTCGCGCATTGAAACAACCGCTCCCTGTAACTAGCACAAGGTCTCTGAAACCTCAATTTTTTAAATCTTTTTTTTTCGTTTTGGCCAAAAAGTCGCCACCAAATGTCGGCACTTATAACAACATCAATCGCGAAAATAAATAATGAATTCATCCGGCCTTCGGTAAACACCCTGTATATGTTATATACTTAAAATAAAATTATGACTATTATATTAAAATTATATACTTACTTTAATACTTTTAAAATTTCTACAACGTGTCATTGACTCAACAATTAATTCAACTCCATGAGAATCTTATTTGGCATTTTGTTTTACAAAATGTAGGGCTGCAAAGTTAGTCACCGGTTTAATGAAAAATATGAGGTTTACACAAAGGACACCACTTTAAAAAGTACATTTTGGCAACGCTTGATTAAAATCAGATCCGATTAGAATTTTGGCAACGTTAGAATATTTTAAATTTAAATTTTTTTTTATTGATTTTTCGTGGTTCCATACGGGCTAAAAGACCATGGAACCCATACAAGCATGCACTTGATTTTAATTTTACAAATTGGAATTGGATTTTGGAGCTCTAATAGTAGTATTCCAATATATACTTTTTGAAAGATAAAGCGATACATTAGCTTCTATTTTATAAAGCTTATCCTAGTTAGTACTACAGTCTAAAAGCTTAACCTAAATTTTTTATTGAAATGAGTTTTTTCCATAATTTTCTCGTAGACATTTTTAAATTTAATATTCATTAAATAAACTTAGTTCCGCCTTCAAGTGCGAGAATTGTTTACGTATTTTTTTTCCCGGTGACTTTGATGAAAATCAACAATTTTTAATTGTGTGATAGTGGTGAGACATTGACTGAAAGGATACAATTCTCTGCTGTAATTGTCTTTTTCATTCTTTCCGTCCGTCCGTGTTTAGCAGCAAATGCACTTTAACAGAAGAAAGATGGCGCTGGTGTGGCCTTGCTTCTATCAAACCCAGCCAGTCAATGTTTTTATCAACAGTGACGAAAGAATAAGAACTCCTTAAGGAACCCCCACATTTAGGACGTCTACAATTCGATAAGATTCTTAAGGGCTGTGTTGGCATTTACTGTCCTTGACACTTTGAGTCCATTTTGTCAGCGACAATGTATCGTCTATTGGATTTTGGTATCTGTGCTTGTATCTAAAAGAGAGCAAAATGTTATTCGTATTATCATTCGATTAAGCAAATGGTGCTTGTTTTGAGTGTGCTGAGGCAGTTTTGCGATTCTAGATACGATATCTCTAAATTTTGTAAAGTTCAACTTAGAAATAATTGAGAAAGTTTGAACATATGATGATAAATTGCGTACGACATCTGAAGCTCCTTCTATTCTACTCTGAATAATGCAAGTAAACGACATCAATTTGCTTCATGTTTTAGTTAGAATCGGGCAAAAAATTGGATTATTTCCACTTAAACTAAATAACGGAAAATATGTTATTTCATATTTGAGTCCGTATGGCTTTCGATCTCTTATTTCCGACTTAATTTGGTTTGTTTGTTGTTGGGTTTCATTACCTTTCATTTTCTATTCACTTTTTACAAAACCACTTGGGTTTAAATTCACTAATTTTGACAAAGTAACAATTTTTGTGGCTTTTTGCAAGTTGGTTATTGGTCCCAGTACGGTTTTATTGTTTAAATTAGCGACTTCAAATTTTGTCTCAACATTTTACGGAGTTTGCAATTATACTAAAGCGCATGACGTTAGCTACAATTACACATTCCTAGAATTGATGCAAATTGGTTTGCTTCTTTGTTCACAACTTGTTTACCCTGCTCCAACAATATATTTTACAGTCGTTAGAATTGAAATTCTTGAAGAAAATGACTGGGTGGCATTGTACTTGTGCTGGACTGGATTCAAAATTCTGAGGCCGATTGCAAATTATACATTTGCCGCAGCGGTGATAATTTCAAATTGGTCATTTGTGTACTTATTCGCATTCATCACAATCCTTACGGATATGGTCGAATACCGCTTAAAACGTATTCAAGAAGAATTTATGATTGGGCTGAACAATATTTTTCCAAAAAACGTTAGTACAAAAAAAACTAGTATCTATGAAGCAAAAAAGACAAATAACTTTCGTTGTACTGATGTATTGAAAGTAGCCACTCAAATTAATCAAATGAAGCTTATTTTTGAAGAATTTAAAAAGAGCTCTAAATACTTGATGTTCTCTACTATTTCCATTGGTTCTGTACTTCTTACAGCTATAGTGTATCATGTTTTTATCTTTTCAATATTTTGGCGCCATCATAACCAGTTTTTGCTTTACGTCGGGGCGATGGCATTGGATGCTGCAACACTAATAATATATGTTGTCACACTCGCCAATTGTGGAGAACGACTAGAATTGCAGGTTGGTTTTTATTTTTGAAGGTAGGAGTAAAAATGTACTTGATAAAACAGGATTTATCTAGCCTTTCGCTACAGTTACTACAATACTGTTGTTTGTAGGTGACTTTTTACCGTTATCTACAATTGTTGTACAGAAAATACACTTATACTTGTCTTAAGATTTACCCATATTAAAAAGCTGGTTCTCTTTTACCAGAGAGTTAAGTATGTTGACGTGCTAGAATTTTAGACTTACATGGGAGATATTACAACTGTAGCACGTGTTGGGAAATGTCACCCTAACACATAAAAAGGTTACAGGTCACACCCCAAAACAAATAATTTTGGTAGAAATTTGTTGCAAAATTTATAAACTCATTTTTTAGAATCTTTTCAAAATTTTGAATTTCAAATATTTAAGGGTCCCTCCTTTGAAACAATACAAAGCACAGCTTAAATCCCATAAGGTTTTCCAAAAAATAAATTTAAAAACATTAATAAAGAAAAATTTGAATTTAGTTTTTAATTAAATGAAGTTTTCGATGTACGTATCAAAATTTTATGCACATTGCACAGAGTCGAAATGGAATTGAAATTTCGATGTGTACATCTAAATTTTAATGTACTTATTTAAAAACCTAACGAAATTGAAATTTGGATGTGGGTATTAAAATTTTGATGCACACCTCAAAAACTTTTATAAAATTGCAATTTTGAGGTAGAGGCCAACAAAAAGTCCAAACGCAAATATGATTGAAATGGATTCCAACAGTTGAAAAATAAAAATTTATTCTTCGGTAAACCTTATGGGATTTAAGCTGCGATTTTCACTGTTTTACAGGAGGAAACCCTTCAACATTTCTAAAAAAAAATTGCAAAAAAAATTTTGAAAAATCAGTTTATGAATTTTGCAACAAATTTCTACCAAAATTATTAGTTTTTGGTAGTGACCTTTTCATGTGTTGTGGTGACATATCCCGTGCTACAGTTGAAATATTACGCATGTTAGTAGTAATTATTTTTTTTTTAACACATCAAAAATTACAGAATATAGTTTTCATACAAAGTCATAATATGAGGCATACATTATAGAGTTGTTTAAACAACAGGGAAAGTCCTTGGCAGAAGTGATTTTGCGACAAGAACCGTGTTATGTCGTGGACAAGAAGTTAATGAAGCACCTAAAGCAGTTGGCACTGACAATAGATTTCAAAACAACGGGATTGGGATTCTTTCAAATTAATCGAGCTTTGCTTACTTCGGTAAGGTCAAATATAAAAATTCAAGTTATCATAACCCGTATTTTTTAATGTTTTAGATATTTGGAGCTGTTGTAACCTATAACGTCGTTCTTCTACAGCTCCAGTGACTGTGGCAACTAGGAAAATTAAATTGATTTACGGTGTTTTTTTTTCGTCAGGGCTAATATAACGTTTGAATTTAGTGATCCGGCCAAAAAATGAATATTTGTGCTGCAATTCGGAAAATTTGATAATTTCAAAATATAACCTCTTGATTACTGTAATCAATCGACATGTTTGATGCAAAAGCTAGCCCACATCAACTTGTATAAAACATAGGCCTTAAGGAAACTTAACATATTTTAATTAATTTAAACCGTTAAAATTAAATACCATGAAATGCAAAAAAAAATTGTGAGGATGAGGACGATTTATTTTAAATTAGAATTGGAAATAATTTTGAGTTTAAACAGGCTTGTCGAAATTAAAAAAAATTTCAAATGTAAATTTGCAATGACCATTTACTAAAATATTACCAAACAAAACCATAGCAACTTCATGTACCGACCGATCATGCTCAACTGATGATCTGGAGATGGCGTTTCTAAAAAGTGAGGCTGGTTAAGAATCAGTTTTCTATTATCAGTTGCAAAATAAGTTTTAAAATTGAAGTGAATTGAAGTTATTTATGCTTTTATGTTCTTCGATTTATAAAAGATACAGATAACTTGAATACAAAGCAAATTGTAAACAACACATTATAAACATTATACACATGAGAGTACTACTTTAATAGCCCAAATTAAACGGAAACAGCGGCTGCGACCGGAAGTGACCTCAACTTTTGCAAGTCACTAGCTTGCGCAACAGTTACAAAACATCTAGAGGCACATTTTGAAGTCCTGGTTTGGCTTTTTTTTTTTTACTTTTTTATGTTTCAAACCAATGGCGCCTTACAAAGTCCTGGATCATCTCTAAAGTATATATTCTTGCATTTTTAAATCCAGGTTATTTCATTAGTTGTACCTTTGTTTTTGGTATAAGTGGTTTGGTAATAATTAGGAATTATTGTAAAACTTATTTGCAGGTACGTTAAAAGTAAGGGCTCCACAGTCTTGAAGTGGAGGTGATTGCTCCGCAATACAACAAGATATTTATCGCGCTGTAGTCGGAGTTAAATCGTTACCAAATTGCGCATCTTTGTAAATAGAATATATAAATAAACGAGTAAGCTATACTAACTTCGAAAACAACATTGCAATAAATATAATTTAATGCCCAAATTTTGATGGAGTAGCTTAAAAGGTATGATTTATTGCTAATTTTACAAATAGGAAAGAATTAAAAGAAAAAAGGTATTGTAGCGCCACCGTAATATTCCTGCTCCGGTGTACCACTCAAGCCTAGTCTACCCACCTTCCAGAAAGTTTGCCTTTCGTTAATGGCCGTGCCACAATGCATAAGGAGTCTTTAGCAATCACTCAAGTATATTTGATGTAAGGTTCACCCATATCAACATGTCCATGCTCGTTCAATAATTCATAATACGTAATACTAGCTTCTCTTTAGTTTAAAATAAAATTGAGTTAATGCTAAGGGTCAAAATTAAATTAAGATTAAGTCAGATACTCATAATTTCAAAAAAGCGAACGAAGTTAATCCTTCGTTCGCTTCGTCCGCGTTCTCAAGTTATTCCTATTGGTATAGTCTCACCACCCGGTTGAGGAAAACTTGAATTTTCCTGTATGTGGAGTCGTCAGCCGGAAACTTTCTCAGAGAGTTAACTAATAGTTCAATGGCGGACATGCAGTCTGTGTGTGGCATCCCACTTGTGAGTCGTTGTCTGTCTCTGGAGGTCGCGTCGCATTTCTCCAAAACGTGTTGGAAAGAGAGTGGTAAACTGCAAAACTTGCAGTCAACATTTCTGAAGGCTCCTAGGTTGACCCAAGTCCCATTGTTCAGAAGGGAATTACTGGATAACCTTAATTGGGCGATCCTGGTCACAGGGTGTTTTGGAAGGTTACTAGTTAAGTAGAACTTCCCTGCATAGGACCCTTGTGTTAGGCTATGGTAATGCGGAATATAGGAAGAGTTTTCTTTTTCCGGGTCCATTTGTTTTGTTGGTCCAGGTTTTCCTCAACTTGGCGAAGAAAGTCTTCTTGTTTAAAGAGGCGATGCTGTAAGAGTTTTGCAGAATCTACTATTCCATACCTTATTCCAATTCTAATTTAGTGCACCAGTTACCACTTTTTTCCGAATTTCCCCTGAATGGTGCTTTCCTCATATCGTCGTAAGCGGCGCGAGCTAGATCATTTCCCGGGTATTTTCTTTCTCTTAAAAGTTTGAAACTATTGGTTGTAGTGCAGCTTTGCTACCTCATATTTGATATGTGGTACGCCGGTTTCCAGTCTGACAAAGTACTTGGGGAGCAGATTGGGATGCCCATTGCTTTTTGGATACCAGCACCGTATAGAGTGGTTCACTGCAATATGGACTGTAGTAGATTCTTGACAGTGACTAAAAGAAGTTTCTTGGGAACCTGAGTATGTTTCTACAGCAGCCGCTGCTGCATGCCCTTTCACTATGGCCTTTGACGCGTGTTCACTGAAATTTTCATTTGAAAAAAGAATAACCCCCAGGTAGGTGTAAACCTTAGTAGTTTCAACACTTTCCTTCTCCAGGTAAACTTAGTGCCTTTTGGGGTCTTTCCAGATTTAGTAAACATCATTGTCTATGCTTTCGTCGTGTTAACCTCCAGCATTTTACTGTGGAAAGAGTTGTGGTCTATCACTATCTTGTTTTGTAGGAATTTTCCTGATTCAGTAACAATAACAAGGGCATCAACGTAAAAGAGGTGATGGATGAAAGCACTTGCCAGTTGAATACCACCAAACTGCAATTTTGCAAACGCATGTGAAAGACCCTCGATGTGGAGATTGAATAACGCCGGACTTGCGGACTCTCCTTGGAGGAACCTCTTGCAAACTACAAAACTTGCTGAATCTCCCACAGAAGTTCTAACTTTTGCAGTTGCCTGAGTGTAAAGTGATTTGAACACTCGCACAAGTTTACTGTATACTCTCAGCTAGAGAGAGTGTTCTATAGAAGATCATTATTAGGAGAATCGAACGCTTGTTAAAGGTCTAGCAAACACGCGAAAAGCTTTTTCTCTCTTCTGATTTGCTTCTGTAACAGTGCATTGGGTACACAAATGTGATCTGTGGTTGACTTCCCTTTCGTAAACCCGGTTTAGAACTTCGAAATCCTGTTATGCAATTTACACCAGTTGGAGAACCGATTAGTTAGAACAGATGTGAAAATTTTAGTAATTGTGTTCAAGAGTGAGATTGGGCGATAATTTTTGGGATCGTTAAAACTGCCTTTTTATCCACCGGAACAATGATTGCTTTGGACCAAGATACCGGCGTCAAACCGTTCTCGAAAATTGTTTGGAACACCCTGCACATTTCCCAGACGGGCTCCCCTATGATTGTTTTCCAAATATCATTTGGGATTCTGTCCGGGCCAGGTGATTTTCCACTTTTAAGTGCTTTGAGTACAATTCGGATTTTCAGTGGTTTAATTGGAGCATCAAGTAGAAAATCCTTAATCATGTTATTCACACTTTGTATTGGTTTACTTAGCGGTTGCTGCTCGTACAGTCTACATAAGTGCTGATACCAGATTTCCGGGGTAACCTTCTCATTTAATTGTATGCGTCGAGGCCGATGAGTGTTGATTTCATCTGAGAATCTTGTTGGGTGGTTTGTCCTCTGGTAGTCATTCACTCAGTTGTTGAAGTGCTCGTCTTTTTTTGTTGCACAGAGTTCTAGATATGTTTTTAGGTGCTCAAAATAGGAATTAAGTGTTGTCTTCTTTTTGTCCGATTTCCATGCTTCTAGTCGTCTATAGTGCGTTAACAAGGAATTTGTTTGCATCAATTGGCAATCAAGTGTGCCTGCAAAGTCGCTCGTATCACCAAATATGATTTGGTACAGGCAGGAGAAGTACACCAAGGTCATAATGAAGCTTCCAACCTTGAGTATCCTGTGCAAAATTTGTGATGATTATGTGATTGGTATGTTAGTGGTTTAGTTGTGTTAGACTAAAAATGTTTTTAACAAAAAGTGCGAAAGGAAATAGGTTTTTGTGGATATTTTGTTTTAATTTGAAAATTTGATATAAGTTTGACCTTTTAAGCATATTAGAAAAATAGCTCTTGTGTAAACAGAATTTAAAGTTAATTAAATATTAATATTGCTAGTATTATAATTAATAATTAATATAAATAATATTAATATAATTAACATAATTGATAATAATTAATATAACAATAACTTTTAAAAATTGTGTTTGCTTATTGGTTCTGTGAATTTTTAAATATCATTTAACAAAAATTTGCGTTTTAACCTTTGTTATGACTACCAAACTGTGAGTTATGCACCCAGAAGGGGCATATAAGAGGTGCGGAAGTTTACTCTCGCCTTCATTGCTAGTATGTTGATAATTTTCAATATCATATCACGTCTCTTTTTCTGTTTGATGTAGTTGTTATTATAATTTAGTCGAATTTAGTAATTTATTAGTCGCTGGAAGATTTTTTTGTGATTTGCTTTATACAGTGATAAATTGCCTTAATATACTTTGCTATTGCAGGCTAAAGTAAATGAATGAAAAATTGAAAAATTTTCATTTAGAACAAATATTGCTCACAAAACAAGGATAACCTTGAAGTGATATTTTTAATTACTCTCAAAGTGCTCGATGGGTTCATTGGGCAATTTTTTGGAGCTAAGCCTCATACTTCAGTGCTTTACAGTTAATTAAATACTTCATCGTTCTCGCGTGCTAAAGTTGGATTGCCTTTTAAAGTTAAATAAATTGTTAATTTTTCATTCCATGTTTTAATTTTTGATATGTATGCTCTAATACAATCCCCTTCTGCCAAGTGTACTTCAGTAATTAATAGTAGTTGGGGTTGAAAAGTTGCCAAGAGTTTGTTTTAAAAATTTTGGTGTTAAAGAAAAAATTACAATTACTAATTAATATTTGAAAACACTAATAACACGATTATATCAAAACTTTAAGATAAATCATCAACTTATCTTCACTCTGGAATGAAGTCTGTTTTCATCAGAACGGCTAAAAGTCTGATAACTTTAATTCCACAGAGCAGAAATATCAATTGTCAATATTTTAATAATAGTTTATTTTATTTGTGGAATTGTGAAAATTAGAATGTTGATTCTAGCAAGTGTAGTTCTATTCTTGCATTCCCTGCATACAACAATGGGAGAAAGCATTTTGGATTCTATTGTTGCTCAGCTTGCTAGTCCTGGTACTGACTTAAATTTACAGATGTTTAATACACGCATGTTGATTAGCACCATACCATCAAATGTTAGTGAAATGATAAAGTACACAATCGACAACGTATTTACAACTACTCAGCCCGATTTTAATAACCGGACAAAAGTTACCATAGAAGAATTAAGGACACAACTTAATTGCACTATTTATGTTTTTGTATCTTACACATTCAGTGTCAACAACGTACTTTGTGATGTAACAGGAATGTACGACTGGAGTGTTATTAACCATGGAACTGCGGGTTTTGTATTTCTACCAGTTGCATCGGTAAAACCGTATAAACACGTATGTCCGGTTATGCCGATTGTTGTGCTGAACACTAAACGGCAAAAGGGAGTCCTCAAATTAACTCATTTTGAGCACTACCCTGAAAACATTCACTGCAATTTGTTTAACGTTAGGTCATGTTTTCTGCTAATGGTTTTTCTCAGCTTAATCAAAAATCATCATCAAGAAGCATGAGTCATTAAGAACATGATAGCATTTCATTTCACGCAAAACTGAGAAGAAGCCGAAAAATCAGATTTTTCCGTTGTTTGGGGTTCTTCGGGGGTCATTAAGAGGTCATAGAATTGAGGGAGAGGGGGTCACATGTGTCATTAAGAACATGATAACGTTGTGTTTCACGCAAAACTGAGAAGAAACCAAAAAATTCGATTTTTCGGTTTTTGGGGTAACTTCGGAGGTCATTAAGAGATCATAGAATTGAGGGGGCGGGGTCAGGGGTCACATGTGTCATCGAGAACATGATAGCATTTTTTTCACGCAAAACTGAGAAGAAACCGAAAAATCGGATTTTTGGAGTCACTTTAGGGGTCATTTTGGGGGTGAAAGGTATCACCCCTATGACCCATTTTCGAACTTGACCTCACCCTTGACCCCTAAAAAATTATCCCGCAAACAGATTTGAAAACCCGTTCGGGAGTGATGGCGCAACCAGACGGACAGACAGACAGACAGACGGACAGACGGACAGACAGACAGACTCAGTTTTCCCATAAAGCAGCTAGACGCTACTTAATAATGGTAGTCGGCTTTAAAAACATTACTCAGCTAGAATTAGTGTATGTGACCTTAACTACACGTGTGATTTTCACTTTTGTATTTTGTTTAAGTTATTAAGTAGCGTATTAGCTACTTTATGGGAATGTTCTGTCCGTCCGTCCGTCCGTCCGTCCGTCCGTCTGTCCGTCCGTCCGTCTGGTTGCGCGATAACTCTCGAACTAGTTAACTTTTTTCAAATCTGTTCTCAGCTATAGGTACTAGGGGTCAAGTGTGAGGCCAAGTTCAAAGATGGGTCACAGGGGCCTGACCCTTCATCTTCATTTTGACGATACCATAAATGACCCCCAAAACCGAAAATCGGATTTTTCAGATTTTTGCTAGTTTTTCTATAAATATAAAAGTTTTGATTGTTTTGACGACCTAGGTGACCCCAGACCCTTCATTTTCTCTACCCCCTAAGTGACCCCCAAACGCCCAAAAACAAAAAATCGGATTTTTTGGGTTTTTGGTAGTTTTGCAAGAATCAGAAAGTTTTGATGTTTTCAATGACCTAGTGGACTACCGACCCTTCTCCCGCATTTGAATGACCTCCCAAGTGACACGGACCCCCAAAACCGAAAAGTCGGATTTTTCGGGTTTTTACTAGTTTGGCAGGAATCAAAAAGGGATGATATTTTCAATGACCTAGGAGACCACCGACGCTTCTTTCTTATTTGAATTACCCCCTAAATGAATCAGACCCCCAATTCCGAAAAATCGGATTTTTTCCGTTTTTTACTAGTTTTCGTTCTCAATAAGAGCAAAAATCGATTTTTCTACTTTCGCTTGAAGGTATGCTTGTGTCAGTACAATACGCTACTTACGTTACGTGCGTTTGCTACGGTTTATTTTTAGATTAATACTGTAAACGAATTATATATTTGCAACCTCATCAATCAATTTATTATGTTGTAGAATAAATATTTGTAATTAATGTTTGTCAAAATTACAAAAAAAAAGTAGGTTTGTAAAGTGTAAATTGTGGATTCGATAATCTCTGTAATTACAGTAGGACTTTATGGGCAGGTAAATAGCCGTTCGCCGTTGTCACAGCCGAGTGTGTCTGGCGCCTTAATAAACCATTCTAATGAATAAACATAAATTATTAAGTAGCGTGTATTAGCTACTTTATGGGAATGTTCTGTCCGTCCGTCCGTCTGTCCGTCTGTCTGGTTGCGCGATAACTCTCGAACGGGTGAACTTTTTTCAAATCTGTTTCCATAGGTAATAGGGGTCAAGGGTGAGGTAACGGATTTTTGCTAGTTTTGCATGGAAAGAAGAGTTATAATGATTTCAAGGACCCGATTGACCCCGGACCCTTCATCCTTATATCAATGACGCCCTAAATGACCCACAAAACCTAAAAACCGAAAAATCGGTTTTGCGGTTTTTGCTAGTTTTGCGTAATTCAAAAGTTATGAGTGTTTCAGTGACTTAGGTGAACCCCAACACTTCACCCATTTTTGGATGACGTTGTAATTGACCCTAACCTGAAAACTTGGCTTTTTCGTGTTTTTACTAGTGTTGGATGAAAATATCACAATACGTGTGACGAGCAGAGCAAAAGGTAAGGTTGGCAGTGTTATCCACTGCGCTGGCCAGGGCCTCTTACTCCAGAGGCCTCAACAACTTGCTCTTATGCTCTGCGTCACTGTTTGGCGATATCGCCACAGGTCCTCCCTTTCCAGAGTCCTAGCCACTCGGACTCCACTATCTTTTAAGACAGTATGCAAATTGCCCTATCTTTAACTCAGGCAGAGCACCTTATCAGTGGGCTCTGGCAAGGTCGGAGATTAGGGACATAGGGACTTTCGCTTGAGGCTACTTTTAAAGCCTGCACAACAACGCTTATCTATTCTGCCTAAGCAGCAGAAAATGCAACTTGCATGGCAGAGGACCTTGCCGTATGAAGACGGCGAAGGAAGCGCTCGAACGCCGCACTTCCACCACTTGTGACGAGCAGAGCAAAAGGTAAGATTGGCAGTGTTATGCACTGCGCTGGCCAGGGCCTCTTACTCCGGAGGCCTCAACAACTTGCTCTAATGCTCTGCGTCACTGTTTGGCGTTATCGCCACAAACGCTACTTAAGTTACGTGCGTTTGCAACGGTTTATTTGTTTACGCTTATTTTTGAGAAGTTATTTCTGAAATTAACGTACGCAATATCAAAAATTAGCTGAACTTTTTTGAACTCGCATGTACACATTTAATTCTCGTAATGAATATTCTCAAATAAATAAGCATTATTTGCATGTTTTTTATGTCGGGTCCGGTTTTAAATATTATGTGTTTAGCAGAATAGAATTAAAAAATTTCTATAAAATTCTCCCTTGAAGTTTATTTATTGTCTACTTGACAATAAATGGCGTAAACCATGATAAACGTATTATGCTTTGAAGTAAATCATAAATTTATAAATTATTTTTTTTTAATATTTACCATTTAAAACTTTGCTTATTTATAAATTTATAAATTTATTGAAGATGTATAGTTGTAAGTTTGATCTAAGAGTTATGATAGTAAGACACGCAAACATTCAATAAATCTCACATTTCGGTTACTCCGACAAGGAAAACAAATATCTTAACGTCTTAATTTACCGAGAAATCCTTCCGCGGTTTCCGTTTGAGCCTTCCTGACTAAATTGAAAAAAAAGTAGTAAATAGAACATAGGGGTTTTGGCAAGGTCTCAGACGGTCAAAGTAGTTTCTTATCCAAAGAAGATTAGATTGTTATGCTCGGTTTCACCAACGGTCGTTTCAATAGTCCCTAATCGCGGATTACGATTGAAACGTTTTCAAAAGGAATTTTTGATGACCCCGAACATTATTTTTCCAGACCTATTACCTATGAAGCATAAATCACAAATAATTGTTTGTATATTGATTTATGGAATATAACAGTTCAAATTAATGAAATGAGGCTATTTTTTTTGAAAATTTTAAAACATGGTCCAAATACATGATGTTTTCTTTGTCTATATACTTTGGGGTTTTGCTATTAATTACAATTACTGTGCAGAGACTACTCTTAAAAGGGAGTCATTTCTCATGACCTTTGCGTTTAGCAAATGCATATATATCAAATTAAGTTAGCCTAATGGTCCTATAAGTTGCCATTTGTAAAAGAGAGGGAACTCTTTCCATCTTATTACAAGTTTGCGAATTTGAAAAACTCCGTCAAAGTTGCGATAGCAGAAATTTCCCATTGGGGCAACAGATGGGACCCTTATTCCTACAAAATTTTACAAGTCTCGTTTATAAACGCAGAGATCAAGAGAAATGCTCACAATGTGACCGCTACAAGTGGTGCAAGCCCGAGAAAAGCCGTGACCTTCCAGTCATCATACTGGAAGACTCCAGTGGACCCTCCATC
>JAQFYP010001342.1:0-15976 GCA_034694865.1 Bilobella braunerae
GAAAGTGGGAAAACCTTTCGGAAAAAACCACTTCCATATTGGCGACACCGGGACTCGAACCCGTGCCCGTCCATTGGTCAGAGCTCAAGGCTCTAACCACTTGGCCTACAAGAGTTGGACTCCAACCAAAACTGACTTTCACCAACCTGAGCTCATGGCTCATGTCCGTTTAAAAAACTTTTTGATTTTTTTTTAAATTAAAAATGACAATTCTTAAAACTTGAAAATGACAATTGTTTAAACTTAAGGTAACCCTTACCTAACTTTAACTGACTGACGAGTCTACGGCTGGATGAGTGTGCACTTTAGCTAATGTTGCGACTTCCCTCTAGCACAATTGCTTGAAGAGATCAGGTTGTCCAGCATCATTGCTTTGCAGCGCAGATGGATTTCTCTAGGAAGAATTTTAAGTGGGCCAAGGCCATTCTGGCGGAGAAAGTTAGAACTGCGTCAATTTTTCTTTTGCTGCGTCAACTTTCAAAAGTACTATCCTGATGCGTTAAATTTTAGACAACTAGCATACTATCTATCTGCGTTAAGTTTCATGAACTTGTGTACCAAGAGCAAGACGAATCTGACTTTATGATTCTGAGCCCAAATGTTTCAGATTCTTATTTTGATTGGATTTGAAGTACTAAAATTGGAGTTACTAAAATACAACGCCAATTTCAGCAAGTATCAAACTACTGTCCTGCGTTACTTTTCAAAATTGGTGTACAATTTATCTGCGCCAATTTTTATAAGTAGCGTACTACTATTGTACCTGTCTCAATTCATTCAGAAGGAATGGAAATTGAATTTAAATATTTTGGGGCATAGATTTTCAGGTTTTTGTTTCAAATAGATTTGGAGCACAATGATTAGAGAATAAAACGTTTGAAATAGATTTGCATATAAAGTTTGGCACTGAATGTGAATGGTTGTTAAGGAGGGAAATTTGAATAAAAATCTCTTTCTATCAAATAGGATTGAATTAGCAAAAAAAAAAAACTTTCACACAAAACGCTTTCACATTCTGTTTTCTTTAGCCGCATTTAAAAAAAGAATAGAGCGTTAATCTTATTTTGAAAACAGTCAATATTCTTTCAAGCAGTTTTTCTAAATAATTCTAAAACAGCTTTTTTGGTCTTTTATTTCGAGAGCGAGTGTGAAAGCGTATTTTCAACATGAAAACGAAAGTTATTTAGGAGAAAGTGATTAGAAAGTAAAAGCGTGAAAATAAGTTTCGAATTTGCGCTCCCCGTGGCATCTCATTTCAAGGAATCTTCTACCCACCAAAGAAATTGAATCAAAAGAACTCCACAGCATCATGTACAGAGCCTTTCAAAATTAAGATGTCAAACGAAAAAGATAGTCTCAGGTTGAGGCGGTTCACCGAGATTTAATTTCAGCGGCGTAGATAAAACGAGTGTTTTGTTTCAGTGGCGTTGATCGTTTCCATACTGTCGCACACCTTCTATACAGAGCGGGGATGTCCCGGGAGTATAAAAACTAATCTAGGAAAATGCTGTGAATTAGAACTCAGAAGTCACCCGACGGCAATTCGCTGTCATTTGTGCAGAGCCTTTCATAATTCAAGGTGTGTTTCAAGGACAAGTGTAGGGTACTTCACGGGAACTAACGGCTACTGATAGAGTTAACCTTCAAATGCTTACTTTCACTGGCGCTGCTACATCTTGCTACATCATGCTACAAATTCAAAATTTAATGCTGAAACCCCAAACTATTTGAACTAAGGAGCTTCAGTGAGTCATTAGTTTCATTGGAGTTGTGACTTCATTTCGTCACAAATCTCACCTCCACACGTTTTCTGAAAAGCTCTGTATATTATAAAAAACATCTTACGGAAGAGAACTCCATGACCATGATTCTTTTTTAAAAATCTTCAAGTGAGCTTAAAAGAGAAGATTGGGCATTTCATTCTACGGCGCCTTTTATGTCTACTTTTTGCATTTTTCCACCACAATTACTGACACTATAAAATATTTATGCACTAAACAGTCACAAAAACGCTCTCACTTTCTCCTCTCTTGACTCCATAGAAGCGATCAGCTTTGTAGCGAAAACGGTGAGGAATCGCTGGACAAGCGATTTGCGCTGCGTTTTACACTGTCTTACGATTATGTAAGCCTCTATTATTAGACATTAAGTGTCAAACGGGACTGTTTCAAAATAAAACTGGAAAAACAAAAATGAAACTAGAAAAAAAATAAAGCTAGAGAAAGTGAGATAGCTCGGCTGGACAATTTATTAAAAATTTCCTTTTTTGTCGTAAAAACAAAAATGAAAGCAGTACATGGCATTTACGTGCGTAAAAGAGAAAGTCAGGAAAATGTAAAAATCTAAATATTTTCACCAAGGGGGGACTGTTACATTATGGAACTAAATGCCCTAAGCCTGTTTCGACATTATAAATTTAGAAACAACAATTTCCGGATTTTTTTCGTCTTGTAGAGAACATTCTGAAATGCTCTGTACACAAATAAGCATAAACATTTTTTTCAGAAATGTTTTTTTAAACACAAAATTCTCAAAAATTCTGCCAATATTTTCACCAGTACACGGTGGGACCGAATTGGCTCAGATTTGGCCAAAAGTCATCAAAACGACTTACTAGTTTTCAATCAACCACTCATTAAAAATGACTTTAAACTGTTTTTTAACGATGATTTTTAATTTTTGAGCAAATCTGACAATGTGCATGAAAGCAGCTGGGCATCAAATTTGCATCTCAAAATAAAAATACATATAAGTAGCATGGATTTTACGTATTAGAGCATACGTTGCCCATGCTGTTCCGTGCAGTCAAAATGTGAGTTAAACATAATAATACACATTCATACGAAGAATTTTGAACAAATTCTGGCTGCCCCAGTTTGCCCCAATTTGAGAAACTTTGATAGGGGTTCCGAAGGAAATTGGGAGCTTTGAGTTTTAAAGTATCCAATTTCTCTGTTTTCTCTTTTAAAAGTGACGTTGAAAAAATTAGTTAACGTTTATAACTATTTTAAATATATATTTTAATATTTTTAAATATTTTACGCTGGTAGTTTTAGATTTATTTTAAAAAAGAAACCTAAGTGAATATATTTTTTACTAACATTTTATTTCTCGGCACCTAAAATTCCGAAAAAAGGCCGACTAATTCTCTACACAATTTTCACAAAAATTTGATGAAAAAAAAATGATCTGTAAAGACAATATTTTAGTGACACACAATAATATTGCTCAATTTTTTTTAATGTTTTTCCCATTATTTCGAGATAAGGCAGTCAAACTTTATCCGCAATTGGCCGAGAGAGAATTCTAAAGAAATAAGTTATCTTGAAAGATCATTAAAAATTAAGCATAGTTAGAAGTCTAACACTTAAAAAGCAGATTTTTAAAAAGCAAAAAAAAGAGTAGCGATGGCAGGATTCGAACCCGCGCCTTAGCTCTGTGTCTATTGTGCAATTATATCTAGCCGACAAGGGATACGTGCATATACGACATGAAAATTGCATCAGTACATATTGGCCACACCAACCTCCATTGAAATTGGTGTGGCCAAAACTGAGTCTATTCTGTCCCACCGTGCAGTAGTGCGAACTGTTCTTAAAAACATTCTTAATCAAAAAGCCATTTGGTGTTTTTTCGATGGTAAGCAACGATTTTCAGAGTCTGTTGTAGTTAATCCGAACGCATTGTGTGCCTGTCTACGATGTGTTTTAGTTAAAAAAAAAGAACATTTACATTAACAAAAGAACAGAAAAAGAATTTAAATTTTTTGTTTTAAATTAAGATCAATTTTTTGAACTAACCTTGTGAAATCCGAGTCGAATTGTAATAGGAACAACAAAGCAAAAAAAGGACCAAATGATCACAAACTTCTTTGATTTGTCAGAGGGAGATGACTTTCTCTTTTGGAGAAAGTTCAAGAACTGTGTTTTCCTGTTCGAAGTCAACAAGCATTTCCGCCGTGTGAAAGGTCGTTATTTTCCACTTTGAAAATTTTGACACCGTGGATAGGGGGGCCAAATTGGAAAGCATCTGCTTCCCTTCCTGTCCAAGTCACCTTCAGGAAACTTTTATTCAATTTGACAGAAATCTGATTCCACTTTCACTCTGTGCCCTTACTCCTCATAAATAATGCTACTTTTTCCGAAAGAATGCTACTTTCTCCTCCTAAACTTGCTGTCATTTTCTCCTCTTAAAATATTCTTACCTTCTCCTTCACAAATTGCAATAATTCTCTCCTAAAATAATGAAAACTTTTTCATTCAAGAGTAAAGTAACTTCCTTCTAAACTTACCCAATGGTCATCTGCCAAATTATTAAAATTCAAACTCATGTCGTCTCTTTCCATACGTGAGCACGTAAATGCTCATAAATGAGAAAGAGGTTTTTTTAATTCAATTTTAAATTTAACAGATGACTATATGCAACTTTCTCCCTGCTAAACTTTGATACTTGCAATTATCCGACACTTTCAACTTCTGTTCAAACTGAGTCCCAGATTTTTGTTTAATAGGTTTGAAAATAGTTTTTAGAAAATCTCATTCTTTCGTATTATGGATTATTACTAGGGCTGAGAGTCTAATTTTAAAATTTTGCTAAAGCTCTTCCTCTTTCCATTTGCACACCTTATCTCTTCCTTGAAAACCGTTGCAAAAAAAACCGTTGAAAACCGTGATCTCTAACGCTTTCCTCCGAGACGGAGGAACCGATCCGCTAGTCACAGCTCAACTTCAACTTGACGCAAAACTTTTGTGTGCAACTTTTTTAATTGTTCGTTTTCTCTCGAGCCGTGAAATACAGAAGTATTTAATGGCTATTCCTCCAACCGTGAAATTTGAGATAATGAGCGTACTTCCACGGTTATAGAAGGAAAGGAGAAACAAATTAACAGGAATTATGTTCAAACTTTTAAAAAATTACTTTTTTTTTAATTCAAAATTTAGAACAGCACAATTGAAGGAGACGCTTCGAACCGATTTAAAAAAAAAAGCTAAGTGTAACATTTGACGATTTGTTAAAGGATTTGTTATTGGAGCTAAAGCAAGGGAATTTGAAGGTGTATCCCATAAATCCGTTAATTCCTGACGACATGAGCTCCAGGAAAAATGCAGAGCCTCTGGAGCAAAACCTACGCTGGAAAAAACCTGGAGCTAATGCTTAAAGGGAGTACACTCCAGCACCACAGTTGCTGGAGAAAATGGATTAAGATGTGTTTGGAATAATTTTTAATTGGTGGCTCTTTTAGGTGTTTTCGGGGAATGAACTGGAATGCAAAGCGTGGCTTGGGTGGGGCCCGGTGGGAAAACAGTAAAAGTGAGAGGCACTTGGCCCCACGTCTTCTTAATATTCCAGGGCGTGTTCCAGACATCCAGACAAATACTTACAATACTTTTAAAACACTGCGGTGCAGCTTGCCCAAGTGAAATGCTTTTTCATACAGCCGAGTGAAAAAAAAACAGCTTGAGTTCCGTCCTCAGTACTTTTGGTAGTTCAGCTGGCAATCTAGAGCGTTATTTTAGTAAATAGACAATAGTTCCGTAGCACAGTGTTTTTCAACTAATTAAAAAATCGTACAGAAAAAGAAAGTCGAGAATTTCAAATTTTTCCAATCTTCAAAAAAATTTACTAACTTACACCCAATACTTTTACAATACTTGCGATACTTTCAGCACTTTTAAAATTCTGCTTTGGAACTACCTTCGTCAGTGGACAATACCAAATGTAACTGAACGTAAGCTGTAGCTTTTAAATTTTGAATATACATTTTTCCCTTGTAAAGTAAAATATTGTACTGTATAAAAAACTGAACTTTTTCACACAGCCTTTTTCCATGTCCTGTAGACGAGAGAAAATGTCTTTAAAATGTTTGTTCTAAAAAAAGATGTAAATTAATCGAAAATTTACTTCAGGAAATTTAAGTATAATAACCAATTAGATGGTAATTTTTTTTTTATATTTTTTACTTTAGAGCGTCATTTACTTTCTTAGAGAATATGCAATCATTTAAAAAAAAATGATCCGAACAAAAAATTATGTTCTGTATGAAACGTGTTCCAAAATTGAGCAGAAAATGGGCGAGTGAGGAAGTGCATTTCCGCTTTTCATCGAACCGTGACTGCCAGCGTCTTGCGGGAGGCGGAGCCAGTTTAATTTAATGACACTGGCAGCGTAACTGCCAATTTTCTAGGTGTGTAGGAAGAAGTGAGAAAGCATAATTTATATTGAGGTTGTAATGGGAGAGGGTGGATAAATTGGTACGTATAGAGTGGATAAAGTGGAAATTATTTTAGACAGGAGGGTAAGAGGAATGGAGAAAGCCACCTCCAGCGCTTTCTCCGGCGTTTTTTTCCAGCGCTGTTTTCTCCAGCGTCAAAAGAATTTCGACCAAAGAAATGCAGGAACCTCAAAAGATGAAGTGAGCTCTGATGAGGCAAATTGTGTTTCCTAGCAAAGCAACAGGACCCTTAAGGGTCCTCAGAAGAATTTGTACGACTTCAACCTCTTATCAGTCAAATGCAAGGGTAGGGAATTGTAAAAATGTGTATCACAAAGCCCCGAAACCATTTTGGCGAGCTCTACGAGTGAAAGTCAAGCCCTCAAAGGGCACTTTTCTCAAAGGGTCCCCTCAAGAGGGCCTTTCAAAGGGTTTAAGTTGTATTAACACCAAAAGAATACCACAGATTTTTTTGTACCTTTCATAATTCGGACTTTTTCCTTTTTCTTAATCTTTTGATCAAATTAGACATTTTTACTTCAACATTTGTTTTTGCTTTTTCTTTTTTTTCTTTGCCCGCCTTTATTGGAATTCCCTTTTTATCGACTTTCTCATTTCCAAGCTTTCTTTTTTATTCTCCTTTTTTGCGCAGGGAAAGGGCATATTTCTTAAGAAGTTTAAGAATTTTTTCAAACCAATTTTTTTAAATAGCTTCAAGACTTTTCTTTTTCAAAATTTTGAAGACCATAAGTCCTTGTTTTTGAGCTCTTGATCCTCGTCTGAGTGAAGACTTGACTGACAAGGAAGACTTTGGAAGGCACCTCTCTTCAGCCACACAAAATCACACATTTTCCACTATGCCTCAACGGCCAACTTGAACTTTCCTCACTATGCAGAAGGTAGCAACATTCATATGATAGTTAAGAGAATAACTAAGGATGGGCACGTTTCGTTTCCGTTTCCAATTTTTTTTTTAAACAAAACGATAATCCGTTTCGTTTCCGTTTCCAATTTAAAGACGACCGTTTCCTTTTTGGAGTGAACGGGGAAAACGGTAAGGACTTTTTTCATAATTAATTTGTAGAAATCGGTGGGAAATAGTTCTAAAAATGTTTTAGAAGAAATTATTGTTGAATTTATTTGCAGCGCATTTTGCTTCATAAATGATTTCTAATAAATTTTCTTGACTCATATTCATTGATTTTGTTAAAAAATCCCTAAACATATACCTACAAAATTGGCTAATTTCTTAAAGAAAAAACATGAAAACGCTTTAAATGCAATTATTATGACAAGTAAACGCTTTTAAAAATTTTCATAATATTTTTAGAGACGATTTATCACTATACTTAAGGTTAGCATTTTTTTTTTTTTTTACTTATAACTAAATTTAAATGTATTTACTATTTACACTATTTATTTAAAAATAGAAAAAAAAATTTTTTTTTTGCTTCCTCTTTAAAAAAATAAAATTTTAATAATAAGTTCATTTGTTCAATGTTTTTAACTTTAACTCAACAATTACCAAAGATTGAGATCTTCTGAGCTCACCGTAAATTGCACTATCGAAGTTTTAGTATTTAAAAATCAAGTCACATGACCCCTGGGGTATGACCATTTTGAAGGGTTACATGAAAGATCTGATTTTCAATAGTGTGCAGCCTATATCTCGGGTGCACCTACTTACCTCCATAATTGCGTACCTAAAACGGAAAAGTAGTGAGAATGTAAGGCAAGCAAGCCAACACGTTAAAAACTTTTCTCATTTGATTTTTTGTTATTTCCTTTTGAAGTAATTTGATTTTTTACAGCAACAATTATTTTTCAGTACTTTCCCATTTTGTACCGAATATAAAAAAACCCACTGTACTTTGGGCCTTAATGTTCACCGCTTACTTGGCTTAACAAATAATTTTTAGCAGTACGATGTATTAGAAGATCGAATTTAAAAATTAAAATTTAAAAAAGCATATTTGTTTTAAAATTATTCTCATTTAAAATCCTACCTGTTATTGGTGTGTTAAAATTATCTTATGTTTTCTACAAAGCGTTCCTCATTTCCGGTGTGAAATTCGAAATTCCGAATTTTTTTTTTTTTTTTTTTTTTTTTTGGAAAAATGATATTTAAATACAAAGTGTGTCACACAGTAAATCTATCCTAAATAAAATAACTCTATCCCTTGGCAAATAAATTTATTTTCATATTTAACGGTACAATTCTATGTAGGCAACAAATCGTCGTTTTTTTTTCATTTTTGCTTAAAACCCGTCCAAAATGGTGTTGATTGTAATTGACATGTTGTGTATATCTCTTCTGCTTCATTAATAGGTTTTTGGGCCATTACCCAACTTTCTCATTTTTTTGAATAAGGACCCAGGGGACCCTTGAGAGCCCTTAATTGCATTACATCTCACTTTTGTACGCCTCATGTTACCTAAGCTAAACATGATTTTTTTCCGTGCATTAGTGTTGACCCATGTTACGTATTGGATTGAATAAATGCAAAAGCGCAGACGGGGGTAGAGAAAACAAAAGAAATTTGCTTTCTCCAACCGGAGCTCATGTCCCGAGTCTGCTTTCTCTTTCAGGGTTTGCCGGGACCCTTGAAAAATGCACCCTGTTCACCTATTGGTCTAGAGAAAATCGAGAAGCCATATTACAAATTGACATTTTTTGCTAATTAGTGCTGTATCATTTGATTGGTTAATTAATTAGCTGAGTTATTAGTTAAATAATTAACTAACTTAATTACCATTTAGCTTTAATTAACTAACTTAATTACCATTTAGCTTTAATTAACTCACCTGAAACGACTTACCTAACTAGTTACCCAGTTAGCTAAATACGAGTAAGTCTACCGTTGGATGAACATGCGTTGAAGCTAATGTTGCGACTTCCCTCCAGCAATTGCTTGACCTTTCCTCAAGCGTATTTTCGACGCAATGAGGTTATCCTGCATCATCGCGGAGCTGGGGCAATCAAGGGAGAGTTTTTAGGGGGCCAATATCATTGAAAATATCATCTGTTGGAAAAAGTTCAAACTGCGTTAATTTTCGAAAGGACTATTGCGCTGCGTCAAATTTACACTTCGAGTTGCTCTTTATTTTGCATGTGCTGCGCCATGGTTCTCCAGTTGAGAACCATGAAAGATTTTGTACCGTAACTAATTTAAGTAGTTTTAGAGCAAAATTTTCAGCGTTTTATTTCAGGTGGAATTTAGGTACTAAAATTGGAATACTAAAATGCTACACCATTTTCAGCAAGTATCGGACTACTGTGCTGCGTTAATTCTCAAACGTAGTACAGCATTGTGCGTTGGTTTTTACAAGTAGCAATCTGTTATTGTGCTGTGTCAGTTCTCACTAGAAAAAATCCAAACTAATTTAATTATTTTTGTTTGAGAAAGATTTGAACAACGATTAGAGGAGAAACGTTTCAATGAGATTTTGAATTTAAAGTTTGGCGCTGAATGTGAATGGTTGTTAAGCATGGAAATTTGAATAAAAATCACCTTCCGTCAAATGGAATTGAACTAGCAAGATAATCCGCACTTTCACAAATCGCTTTCACCGCTTGCACATTCTGTTTTTCTTTGAGAAAACACTCGCATTTCTAAGGAGAAAATTTATTTACAAATCAGCTTTTCTAAATAACTAAAACAACTTTTTAGACTAATTTTTTTCAGTGCTCTGTTTTGAAATTGAGTGAGAAAACGTATTTTGAAAATGAAGGAGAAAGTGATCAGAAGGTAAAAGCGTGAAAAGAATTTTCAAATTTACGCTCCCCATGGAATCTCATTTACTCTTGAGGAATTTCAATGCATGTTCCACCCAGAAAAGAAATCGAATCAAAGGACCCCACCCCTGACATTCTAGAAGCATCATGTACAGAGCCTTTCAAAATGAAGGTGTAAAATCAAAACAAAATGTTAGGTTGCTGTAACTAACTTCTCCTTGTGTCACGGCGGTACACCCAGTTTTTAATTTCAGCGGCGTTGCGTTCTCTCCATTTTACTACAGCACACACATCTGAAACTCTCTGTACAAAGCGGTTATGTCTCGTAAAGAAAAATCCTTGAAAAATCCGACGTGCTGGGGAAAAAAATCACGAGGCATTCCTACTTGTCATTTATACAGAGTCTTTCAAAATTATGGTGCAGAAAGTATTAAAGCAGAAACTATTTTATAATGAACAACCCAGGTACAACGTATTTTTTTTTGTTTCAGTGGCTTTGCTTTGTTGCTATTTTCCTGCTACCGCACATCTTCTGAGTCTGTACAGAGCGTGTTTTTGTGTCCCGAAAAACCAGGCACCGTTCTAGGAAAATGCTATGCATTAGAATCCAGAAGTTACCCAACGGCATTTTCGCTGTTATTTGTACAGAGCCTGTCATAATGTAAGGTGTGATTTACAAGGAAAAGAGTATGCTACCTTACAGGAACTAACAGCTACTGATAGAGCTGACCAATTTCCTCGAACATTTACTTCCAATGGCGTTGCGTCCCAGCTTCATCTCAGATTAAATATTTCAAGCTTCTTCTGAAAAGCTCTGTATTTAAAAAAAAATCTATGACCATAATGAGCCAGAGTGTCAAGGCCAAGTTTGCAGAAGATATACAGAAAAGAGTGGCCAGGAGGCCGAGGAGGAGACACTGTCGCCGAAAGCCGCGAAGCCCAAGGCGACATACCTCGCTGTGACGTGGGACAAGGGGCTTGTTGCCATGGTCACAACTCAGCCACTCTCCCTCTTGACACCGCTTCATTCAGCATGGTTCCCGGAAGTCAACCTGGACAAAACAAGGGCTCTGATTGGCCGAGAAATCTCCAGATGAGTTTTGATTCTTATCAAAAACATAAACGCTCCATTTGGAAGCTGTAAATTGACTTGCCATCTGCCCCAGAATCAAATTCTTTTTTTTAAATTTTCAAGTGAGCTTAAGAGAGAAAATTGGCCATTTCATCCTACAAAAAAGTAAACTCTCCTACCAAACAAAAAAGTAGGAGAAAGTGCGAAATCAGATTGCTTTTGAAAGAACGGAAAATAGACTCGTAAAATTTTAGGAGCTTCTCCTCGCCAACATTTCAATTTTTCCTCTTTCTTTTTTTTCCCTTTCTCTTTTTTTCCTCTACGCAACTTTCACTTTGCATCTGAATGGAGTCACTCTACAAGAAACTTTTTTTCCGGAAGTGCTTTGCGTGTATGATGCGGATTTGTTTGCAAATGGAGAGCATAAAAAACCAATGTTTACTTTCTTGGAGGCCCTTAGCGACTATAAATGGATAAATCAAAGGCAGTTCAAGGGCCCATTTACACAGAATCCTGTTGGAATGCCTTCGGAAATAAAAAAAAAGGAACAAAACGGTGCCTTTTTTGCCTACTTTTTGCACTATTCTTCCAAAATTAGTGACACTATAAAATATTTATACACTAAACAGTCACAAAAGCGCTCTCACTTTCTCCTCTCTCGACTCCATAGAACCGATCAGCTTTGTGGCGAAAACGGTGAGGAATCGCTGGACAAGCAATTTGCGTTTTACACTTTCTTACGATTATGTAAGCCTCTGTTATTAGACATTAAAGTTAACGTAAACCTAGTAGTTTTCAGTGTCGAATCCATAATTCAAGGATAGAATCGATAAAAGGAAATTCATGGAAATGCAATCCATCTCCGCCAACGCCCTTCTTCAGCCTTTCACTCAAATGCAATATACAATTCTCAAAACCATGTAAAACACGGCGGGAAGATTCACAAGATTCACCCGAGTATCAAACGGTACTGTTTTCAATTAAAACTGGAAAAACAAAGATGAAACTTGAAATCAATTTTCGTGTCAAATTTCAAAGAAAAGAATTCCAGAAAAAGTGAGTTGGTTCCGCGTGACACTTTATTGAAATGTCTTTTTTGTCGTAAAAACAAAAATGAAAGCAGTGTATGGAGTTTACGTGCGTAAAAGAGAAAGTCGGAAAAATGTAAATATTTTCACCAAAATGTGCCTGTTACATTTGGGAACTAAATTCCCTAACCCTGTTTCGACATTATAACTTTTGAAACAACGATTTCCGGATTTTTGTTTGTCTTGTAGAGAACATTATGAAATGCTCTGTACAGGAATAAGCATAAGCATTTTCTTAAGAAATGTTTTTTTCAAACGCAAAATTCTCAAAAATTATGCAAACATTTTTACCAGTTGTGCGAACTGTTTGTAAACACATTCTTAATCAAAAAGCCATTTGGTGGTTTTTTCGATGGTAAGCAACGATTCCCAAAGTCTACTGTAGCTCATTCTGGTACATTTGCAGCATCTGTATGGTGTGTTTTGTTTAGGAAACGATTTTACATTTCAATGTTTCAAATTAAGATCAACTTTTTCAATTTACCTTGTGAAAGCCGAGTCGGATTGTAATTTGGAAAGGAATAACAAAGCAAAAAAAAAGAAATGATCACAAACTGATTTGATTTGTCAGAGAGAGGTGAGTTTCTCTATCGGAGAAAGTTCAAAAACCGTGTTTTCTTTTTTGAGCTCAATAAGCGCTGCCGTGTCAGAGCTCGTTTTTTCCACTTTGAAAATATTGACACCGTGGACAGAGTGGGCCAAATTGGAAAGCATATGCTTCCAAGTTCTTCCTGTCCAAGTCCCCTTCAGGAATCATTTATTCAATTTGACAAAATCTTATTATACTTTCACTCCCGGCCCTTTCTCCTCATAAATAATGTTACTTTCTCCAAAAGATTGCAACTTTCTCCGAAAGAACGCTACTTTCTTCGAAAGAATGCTACTTTCACCCATGTATACGTGCTTACTGGAAAAGCACGTATGGAAAATTTAAGAGACCACATGAGTTTGAATTTTAATAATTTAGAAGAAGATGTTTGGGTAGTTTAGAAGGAAATTACTTCATTTAAAAAAAGTTTCCATTATTTTAGGAGAGAATAACTTTAATTTTTGAAGGAGAAGGTAACAGTATTTTAGGAGGATAAAATAAAAGCAGGTTTAGGAGGAGGCATTTTTTTTCTACCTTTGATAATTCCCACGTTTTCTTTTTTCCAAATCTTTTGATCAAATTAGACATTTTTACCTCAACACTTGCTTTTGAATTTTCTTTGCTCGCCTTTATTGGAATTTCTTTTGTATCGACTTTCTCTTTTCAAAGTTTTCTCTTATTCTTGTTAAGAATTTTTTCTTAATTTCAGACGCGGGCCACGTCTGAGTGTAGACTTAACTCACAACGAACGTTGGAAAACACCCTTCTTTTCAAATACTCAAAATCACACTTTTTCCACTCTGACACAACGGACAACTTTCACTTTCCTCACTATGCAGAAGGTAGCAAATCTATCAAATGAGAAGTTAGCAAAATGATAAAAAAAAGGATATGATAGTTAGGAGAAGTATAGTTAGTAGAATGGTGCTTTCTTGAAAAAATTGATTATTGAAAGGAAGGATTTAAGAAAGCAGAGAAAGTTTTGTTCTAATAGGTGAAAGTAACTCGGACATTGATTATGCAGGGATGTCCCTGTCAATTTGGACGACAATTCGACAGGAGAAAGTGGCAGAAATCATTTGACAGAAAAAGGGATATGTCCACTTTGAAGGGTCCATTGAGTCACAAATAAATAAGCTATTTGGAGGCCCTTGTAGGTGAAAGTCTTCTAAAGTTGGAACGCATTGAAAGCATATGTTCATTTTGCGCGGAAGACACGTTCCATCATAAATTTAAATCCACTTTCTCCATTTCCCTCTTGAATGGAGGGAATTTGAGGGGGATTTAGAAAATATTTAACAAAAAACACCCAATAATTACTTCGTTTAAATTTTTAATTAGCCTTTTTTTTTCAAAAAATTTTTCTCAAAAATGAAATGAAGATGAATTCTTTGAATTTCGCTGACACACTTTGTTACCACTTTTATTCATTAAAAAGATCTAATAAAGCGGCATTGTAAATCAAAGTCAAGCGTTTCAGAAAATTCATCCAAACCAAAAAAATCTGATTCGAAACTGCTAAAAACTAAGAAAGCGGCAGCTTACTCCAGAATAAAGAGCAAATGGTTTCTAGATTATAACTTTCTACGAATTAATTTTCATTTCATTAATCATTTTGCAAATGTTTGGAAGGTTTTTAATAGTTTACTGCGCGGTAGCAAACGGTGCATATGCTTAAGAAGGGGAAACGGACAGATGTGTAGATCGATCAAAATGCGGAGTCGCAAAAGCGTAGTTGCCCAAAAGCGTAGTGACCAAAAACGTAGCCAATTAACTAATAAAAATTTTAAAATGCTTTAACTTTAATTGAACTATAATTGTTTTTATTGTTAATTACTTGAGTTTGAAGCAAATTCTTATCTGTTGGAGATAATATGGGGAAAGCACCCAGTTAAAACTTTATGGATCAAAAATGGACTTTATTTATGGATTTAAGATTAAATAAGTGTATCAGTTGGCGAGGTTTAGGTTAATTATTGTGTTGTTATTTTTAGTCTTTATATTTATTTGCAGGTTTAGGTTTAATTTTTTTTAATTAAAGAAAATTTTATTTTCAATTTACAAAGGCCTAGGTTTAATTATTACAAACTATGGATGCCAAGATAATATTAGAGAATTATGCTAAAAGGTTAATTTTGTCCGCTACGTTTTTGGTCATCTACGCTTTTGCGACTCCGAATTTTGATCTACGCATCCGTCCGCGAGCCCTTAAAAAAGATTGCTCTGAGGGGAAATTTCTTAGGGCTTTAATCCATAGTATTTTTTTTAGAACGAAGTTTAGTTTTCCGGACTTTCTTTTTTTTTGTAGGAGACGTTCTGCATTGGAAGCCAGCGGGTTGCTATTAGACGTTTTACGGTAACTTAGGCGCTCTCGCGTTCAAGTTCACTTGATTTATAAAACGTAGATTTTAACTTCAGACTCTTAGGACGATTACCGTAAGGACATGTTTCACTTAAACATTTTTGACCCTGTCTGTTTGAATTTTTCAAATTTTTTGACCCGGTCTTTTTTTTTGCTGGAGAAACGCGTGCTGGAAAAATGATTTGTGGAATTTGTAATTTGTAATTTAGAAGTGACTGAGAAACCCTTACAAGGGAACCTCGTGACCGTATACAAGCCTATCGGTCCCATTCAAATTAAAAGCAGTTAAATAACCAAATTAAACTACTTTTATGCTAATTTGATAGGCAACCATCCACACATGGGCATTTGGTTGAACCAAACATGACCCATTTCCACCAAATTCTTGTTGCTCTTCCTGATTGTGTCAAACACAAAAATAATGTGGCATTGCAAAAGTAAAAAAAAGTTTATTAATTGGCCATATTTACAAATTTCAAAGTATTTAGGAAGTTAATTTGCACACAGAAATGGTTCTCGACAAAAAACAATGTTGGAAACAAAAATAATAAGAGACAGGAGCATCGCATCAAATTGTATTTTTTACCTCAAATTGACCTTTCAAGGGTCATCCTTACTTTTGCGTAAAACAAGAGGTAATGATAGTTTCGTTTACCCCAAAGGCCCTGGAATGACCCATTGACCTTCAAAATCCTTCTACACCAAAAATTCAGTTTTCCATTCCAATGGTTTTAATAATTTTCAGATGTCTAATGTGTTCTGTCTAATTTAGCTGCTTCCGCTTCTTGTACTTGGTTCAGCGTTTTACCACGGGTTATTCAAAGGGAAAACTTTGATGAACAACCAAAACTTTACTTCTGGGTCACTGCCGCAATTTTCTGAACTTATGCATTGAATTTTAATCAGACAAAGACAATA